>JZKD02S2209387.1:906933-927119 GCA_000966675.3 Picea glauca | reverse complement strand
GGTGTAGAAGTTCCCTTTTTGGGTGGCATGTTGGCCAAGTATCACTTTTGAACCTTGATTTTGAGGTGGTTCTACTAGACAATATTTCTTCTATTGTATATCCCAAGTTTCGGCCATTCTAGGTATGAAACTTTATTTTATGTAGTTCTCTGATATCTCTTCTCTACAATGCCATAGGTTTGATCAAAATTTGATGTGCCAAGTGGAATTTACGGTAACTTCCCCACAACTTGTTGATTTTTGGCCTTTCCAAGAGATCTCACTTGTATAGCATGCCCCGCACAAAATTATTGATATAAAATTCTAAAACTTATAACATAGATACTACATGCTATCCACTATCCAATGAAACCAGTCCCACTCAATTTGGATACTCTTGGAAGAAGTTATGATTGTTTTACCTGGCACACCTTCTTGCGACTAGTCAATAGGACTAGTCATATACCCTATCTTCCACAGGGTGTATCTACAAATGTAATATGACCCAGAAGCTGAAATTATTACCAAAGATACCTTAACAATTTTTGTAAATAGCCTTCAGAGTTTAGGGCCTGAAACATTACAGAAATTTTTTTATAGAAAAAATTCCGTAATGACTCATTTCAGGATGATTCCAGAACCCTATCTTGCACAGGCTGTATCTCCAAAAGTATAAGGCCCCAGGAGATGAAATTTTAACCCAACGTACCTTGATCTGTCTACTAAATATCCTCTAATCCGTTACTTCTGAAACGTTTTAGAAAACAATTTATAGTTAAAATTCCAAGGTGTCTCAGATGTAGCAGCAAAACCCCAAGACCTCGAGCTCTGATACCATATGTTAAGAACCAAATATCAATATAGCATAGAAAAACCTCAGAATAAGTACTCAAGGCCTTGAAAAAGAGATAATTTCAGATAATAAGCCTCTTTGAGGAGGCAACCTCCTTTTACCCCACACAAATGTTCAAGTACAAGATGATTCCAAATGAAAATGTCTCCTTGGTATATATAGGAGACTAGGAGGTATAATTACAACTAATGGAATAAATCCGACATAAATAAAATAACATTACTAATGTAATATACCCCAATTAAGGGGTAATGAGCCAATATTAGGGCTTAACAAAATAATATGAAGGATGAGGAAGTTGATGTGAGGGTGATAACTCATGACATAGCAAGATCGGGATGGAATTTTAGCATGGATAAATATCGTGCCAAAGAGTGGCGAGGAAGATAAGAAAGGAAGCACAACCTCCTCCTAAGTTTGATGTTGCATTGAAGATGCAGCTTCTATGTGACGCATAGAGGTCCCTCATGGAAGAAATATTGTGATAAGATTTGTTGCGCATGACACAAAGGTCTCTCAAAGAATCCAAGGTCCATGAGGAAGTACAATGTGCAACATATAGGTCATTGGAGTAAGCTTGACCCTATGAAGAGTTTCAATGCACCACACAAGGTCTTTAGAGGAAGCTCATGTGCATGAGGAGATACAACATGCAACACAAAGGTCGTTGGAGGAAACTCACAGACAAGAATAATTATGACAATATGAACAAAGGGAAATAGAGGAGCATGTGAGGGAAGAGCTGAAACACATGATGTGAGAAGAATCACTGTGCGACATGAGTCGTGAAGCAAAAACCAAACACCAACTAAGTAACTTATTTCACTATTTTTTGAAGTTGTTAATTAATCCTAATGATGCGAGGAAATTGGCACATGTATTAGAGACATGCATGGGGGAAGAAGGGAAAAATATAGCTATATCATCCCACCTACAATAAAGGGACATGTGTCAGGTCAGTAAACAGAAGAGCATAGGAAGAGAGTGTGAAATTTGAAGCTATGAGATGGACAGTGTCATGTTGGATTTGGGATCCGTTGTGAACATATTTCCAAATAAATAATGTGAGTTGATGGGTAAACCAAACTTGGTCTAGTCTCTTATTCAAGTTCTGTTGGCGAATCAATACATAATCTATCTTATAGGTCAGTTGGAGAAATTTGAACTGAACATAGAAGGGGTGAAGACAAAAGAATATTTTGAATTGATTGAGATCATAGATGACTTGGATACCTACCCTAACTTACTTGTTATTGATTGGGCCTTCGACAACAATGTTGTGTTGAATATGAAGAAGAGACATATATCATTTGAGACAAACACCCTGCATGTGATTATTCCATTGGATTCAAATGAAGGTGATAGATACAACGATCCCATGAATGAGGATGCGTAGAGCTATGTTATTGAAAATATATACTAGATCACGTGGCATAGGGAATATTATATCAATACCATAGTGAATGGCGAGTTGAGTTGGAGAAGTGTGAAATCCTATGATACTGATTTAGTAGATTCCATGGAGAGGTGGAAACATAAGTTGTATGAAGTCTCTACATGGAGATGTGCATAGATCACAAAAGTAGTGTAATGGATTGGATTTGAATTATGTGATTCTCTATAGTTTGATGGGACTGGGATGGTAGAAGCATTCTTAGTAAAGATGGATAAAATTGTCCCAAAAGATAAAAGGGTTTAGGACATGGACATTGTAGTATGAGAAACACCTGTGTGTTGGTGGGTGACACATCACACAAATATATAGGACTGGGCATAGTCAGTTGAATTTATAAAGGTCAGATTCCATCCCATTTCTAACTTCAAACTAGCCAATAGGTATAAGGGTATTGAAGATCCTTAGGAGCATATCCACTACTACAAACAATGTTGGACTACCAATAATATCCCTCGTACCCAATGGGTCCACAATTTCATCCATACTATGGATATGCTGCCGAGGAGCTAGTACATTTAGGAGGAACTTCAGGAGGTAGAAAACAGATTGGGTTATGGGTCCTGGGTACTTATTCATGGGTCTTGGGTCCTGGGTCTTGATGCATTATGTTCATGTTGGATCCCAGATCCAACATGACACCATCAATCTGATAGATTTCGAGTTCATCCATCACATTGTGCCACATCAATTTGTAGATTACATAGAATGGAGTATGGTGAGTCTTCTCATGTTTTTCTAGTATTGGGAAGTGAGGTGGTATATTTCCCCATTGTTTTTAAATATCGCACCATTCTTTCTAAGGTCCAATCAAAAATGGATTCAGTGCACATGTCGCCAAACAATTTCCCAACGTAGGGCACTCATCCCTGCGGTGACCTTTTTATTGGAATGTTGTACACTGTACGTTCTCATGCACCACCTTTTCCTTTTCCATATCTTTCAACTGCATCATCAAGTTGACAATTTGGGAATGTACTTGCACCAAACCTATCGATGTATCTCCTCCTCCTAGTGTAGTCTCTAGGAGAACCACAATTTCCACAGCCTCTTCCTCAGTTGTCACCTTATGTTGGGTGAGTGGGACTCGAATATGGGGAAGTATTCCCATAATGAAACATTATCTATGATGCAGATCCTAAATATAGAATGTGAACCTGTCAAATAATATCTTGAGTCGTTGGTCATAATCCCACATAGATTCTCCCTGTTGTTTCTTGATCTCCTTTATCTCTAAAATGCATTGACATTTTGACTTAGGTTTATGGAAATCCTTAAGTAGATCTCTCTTAATTTATATCAGGTACCTTGTCCATCATGTTTCCATCATGTCCTTGTACTTCATGTACCATGTCAGGGCTCTGCCCCTGAAAGTGGTTTATGGCTGTGTAATATTCGATGCTTCATCTATGATCCTATTCAAAGACCATATAGCCTCACATGTAAACCAATGCTACTTTGTATCATCCTTACCTATCCCATGGAATATGGATAGCCTTAAAGTTGTGTCCTAATTCTCCATCCTCACTTTAGGATTATATCCTCTTGACCAACTGCCCAATGTTAGGGACATTGGTACCGATACTCTTCTTTGTGAAGTATTGTTGACTTCATCCTCTTAACTCGTATATCCTCTCCTTTCTTCTCCTACTTCTTCTTGTGCTCCTATATCCACGTTATCTATTGTTCTTTATTCTTGGCTACAAATGTGCAAGGGGATTTGAAAAGGGGGGGTACCTCTATCTTCTTCCATCATTTCTTGTGGGGGAACCTAGATAGTTTCCTACCTGCAATCACGCAATGCCATTTTTTATCACTAAATCCTCTTCCCCTCCTCTTGGGGTTCCTTCTATTGACAATGTGTCCTCAGACATGTAATTTTATTGATAAGAAAAAAATGATTACAATATGAAGTGAGAACTCAGTATCTACTTGTTAACCTCACTTGAAGAAGGAGCTAATTTATATAGCTCAACTCTAAACTAAAAACTAGGAGAATAACCAATCACATAATCACATGAGTATGATAAGTGTCCTTTACATAGAAGCTAGGTGTCCTTATTCTAACAAACTAGAATAAACTAATTTCTTAAAAACATTTGATCTAGAAAATACTTAAACTATAGAACTTTATGATTATGAGGCTAACAATCCCCCCTTTAATCCGAAAGTTCAATTTTACAAATACCAAGTTCATTTATGAACTTAGTGAAATTTATTCTACCAAGTGGTTTGGTAAAAACGTCTAAAGTTTGATCTTCAGATGGACAAAACTAAGGCTTGATGATGTCTTTGATGATGAGCGATCTGATGAAGTGGTACTTGGTGTCGACATGTTTAGTTTTTGAATGAAATACTGGATTCTTGGCCATATTTATTGATAATTGATTGTCGATCAATAAGGCAGTTAGTGATTTCTGATTTTCACCAAGATCCTGTAAAATTATGTGTAGCCATACAATCTCACATGTTGCTTCCCAAGATGATATGTACTTTGCATATGCTGAAGAATTGGCAATATTTGTCTTCTTTTTACAATTCCAAGATATTTTTGTTGAACCCATATTCATTAAATAACCTGAAGTGGATGTTCTATCATCAATGTCATCTGCAAAATCAACATCTAAATATGCAACAAGTGTAAACTTTGTGTTCCTTTTGTAGAGAAGACCAAAATAGTTTGTACCTTGAATGTATCTCAGTACCCTTTTTGCTGAATTCTAGTGACTTTCCCTTAGTTCTTGCATAAACCTTGAAAGTATACTGATTGAATATGACAATTATGGTCAAGTATTTGTCAAATAAATGAGACTTCCAACCAATTGCCTATACTTTGTACTATTTACTAATTCCCCCCCTTCAAATTTTGAAAGTTTCAATTTTTTCTCCATTGGGGTAAGAGAAGGTTTACAATTTTACATGCCAAATTTATTTAACAATTCACTGGCATACTTAGTTTGACTAAGGAATATTTGGTTAGGATGTTGAGATACTTCAACTCCAGTATAATAATGAAGTGTCCCTAAATAAGTCATTTTGAACCCTGCTTTAAGTTCTTCCTTAACATGTTTGATGTGAGATTCATTATTGCATGTTATGATTAAGTCACCAACATAGAGTACAAGTATCACCATGTGATTATCTTGCATTTGAAAATACATTGTATCATCTGATTCACTTCGCAGAAAACCCACCTTTCATAGGTACTCATCCATTTTTGCATACCAAGCTCAAGGAGCTTGTTTCAATCCATATAAATACTTCACAAGTTTGCAAACTTTATGTTCTTGTCCTTTAGATTCTAACCCTTGTGGTTGAGTCATGAAAATATCTTCCTTTAGATCACCATTCAGGAAGGAAATTTTGACATCCATTTGATGTAATTTCCAACCATTATGTGCAACGAAATTGATAACCATTCTGATAGTATTCCATTTAGTTGTGGGTGCAAAAGTTTCTTCATAATCAATTCCTTCCTCTTGAGAAAAAAATTTAGCAACAAGTCTTGCTTTGTACTTGTCAATTTTACCATTGGGATTGTACTTTACTCAATAAACCCATTTACAACTGATGGGATTAACATCATGTGGAAAATCAACTAAGTTCTAAGTCCCATTTGCAAGTACTGAATCATATTCATTAATCATTGCTTCCTTCCATTCTTTATGTACAACTGCTTCAACAAAAGAAGTAGGTTTAGTGGAAGCATGAGAAAAATTAGCTTCTGCTCTTGAACATCCCCTAGTTCCTATTTTGTTCATTTCATCTAAATGAACATCTTGGATAAGTTGTTCAACCCACTTTGGCTTCTTATGTTGAGGGGATTGAGGATCTGAATCGCCATTATCATTAAAAGGAGGATTTTCAAAAAATGAGGCTCTTCTTTCATCTGAAATATTTGAGGTTGGAGAAGATTCTTTTGAAGATTCTGTATTAGTAGAGTCTTTTGTAGTTTCATTATCAGATGAATTAGAAGAAATTTTTGATAAAGAGATGTCTTCTTGAGAAGCAAAGTCTTTTTCAAACCAAAATTTTTTCTTTGAATTGTTCAACTTACCCTTACCCTTAGTGTTTTTCTTTTCTAAACGACTAAGGTGATGATTAATCTCATATAGACTTTTACTTTCAGTTTCATCAAAAGTTAAATCTCTACTGATAATGAATTTTACATTTAAAAGAAACCTATACCCTTTCTTTTCATCAGAGTATATAATGAAGGTACACTTCATACTTCAGTTTTTTAATTTAGTCTTATTTTCATTAGGATCTAAAGAATAACAAGTTGAGCCAAAAACCATAAGATGATTTACCTTGGTTTTAAAACCGTACCAAGATTCATAAAGTGTTTTTCCATCTAAAGTTGATGTAGGTGATCGATTTCTGAGATAAACTGCAGTATGGACTGCTTCAACCTAATATTATGTGATCAACCCTTTAAACTGCATCATAGATCTTGCCATGCCCATGAGCGTTCTGTTCATCCTTTCAATAACTCCATTTTGTTGTGGAGTATAGGAATTTGTCATTTTCCTCTAATTTCATTGTTTCAACAATAATCATTGAATTCAATTGAAGTGAATTCACCTCCATTATCTGTTCTCAAAGATGCAACCTTTTCTCTTGTTGCATTTTCAACCATGTGTTGAAAATTTTTAAACTTTTCAAAAGCTTCAAACCTTGCCTTTAAAAAATATACCCATGTCATTCTAGTGTAGTCATCAATGAACAATATAAAGTATCGACATCCACCGAAAGAAGATTCCATTGGACCAGATATATCACTGTGAATAAACTCCAAATACTTTGTTTCTCTCCATGAGTTGGTTCAAAAAGATTCTCTCTTTTGATTGCCAAAAATACAAGCTTCACACTTTGAATTTTATTTCTTGAAATTTGGAAAACCCTTTACCAAATATTGGGACTCGAGTTTCAAGAGACTATCAAATTTTAAGTGACTAAATCGAAAATGACATAATATGAATGAAGACATTTCAAAATTCACTATTGTTGCAACCTCTTCCTTTCTTTGGATGATTTTCCCATTCATTCTTAGTAACTTCCCATCTTCATATCCTGTCATTATTGTTTTCAATCTACTCTTCTCTGACTTAATATTCACCAAACCATCTTGCATGACAATTTGATGTCCATCTTGTCTGATTGTGACTAAGGATGACAATTTTTTCTTAAAATTTGGTACATACCAAACATTTGAAATCCATTTTTCACCAATTCCAAGGAGAAAGACTTTCACTGAACCTTTTCCTTGAGGTATATGAGTTGTATCATCAGCTAAATAAATGAGATTGACTTTAACATCTTGATAATTACAAAAATAGTCTCCGCGATAAGTCATTTGTTGAGTAGCCCATGTGTCCAATATCGAATCATTTTCAAATGAATCTACATGTTGAACAACTGAAAAAACATATTCATATTGATCATTCTGGTAATCTTGATTCTTTGCATATTGAGCTGATTGTTGATGATTTTAATTTAATGTTTGCTTAAACTTTGGCAATTGATCATTGCTTGTAAGACAATTTGATGCATAATGACCCATCTTTAAACAGCTTTTACATCTTACTTGACTAAAATTTCTACCTCTTCCTAATTGTGCATTATTATTGTGAAGACTACTTTGAAAATTTTGTTGATGAAAATTGCTACGACCTCTACCTTGACCACGACCTCTGCCATAGCCTCGATTAGAAGACTGGTTCTGAAAATTTCCAAAATTTGATTTTCCTCTTCCTTTAGAACTTTCAGCTTTAGTGAAAAGAAGATCTTCTCTTGATTGTTTTTGTTTTCCAAAATGTTTACTAAGTTCAGCCAGTAATTCACCAAGTGAATCAAAATTCACAGTTGATAACTTATCAGTTATTTGCAAAGTCTCAAGAAAATTCTCATAATATTGAGGCATGCCATTTATTACAATGGATACTAGAAAACTATCTTTAAGTTTAGGAAAACTTCCTTTGATGATTTCCTAATGAATGTTCTCAATCCTTGAAATGTATTCTAATACATCACCATTATCTGCTAATCTTTGTTTCAGCAATTTCATTTGTAGATAAACTCTATGGGATGCAACGAGAGTATCAAAAAGCTTCTTGAACAGATTCCAAGTAGACCATGCATCTTTGGAATTCTCAATATGTACAAATATGTGTTCAGTTACAAAAGAACGTAGCAAAGAAAGTGATTTTTCATATTTCAAATTCCATTTTTCTGAAGAAGTAGCATCGGTTGGCTTAGTTGGAGCAGTATCACCATCACAAATATCACGCCATAATTCATTATAGATCAAAATTTTCTGCCTGACTCCAAGATTTGTAATTCTTGGGTCCATCTAACTTATTTGGTTTTGTGAATAGATTGATTAATTTAGACACGATGGTAGATTGCCTTATTAAAAAAATGCAAGTTAATGATCACACCACCGCACTGAATAATACTCAAAACACCAAAAAGAAGAGACACGAGGCACCAGAAAGAAGAGTACACAATCCATGCTAAATAACACTCTTAAGGGCTTGGCCTTGACCCTTTAAAAGTCTCGTTGAAAATGGAGTTTGAGAGAGTATTTCACTAGACTCTTCTCAACTTCAAAGTTTTCAAGACTACAATCAAAATCTCTTTTACAAGATATATATCATTTTACACCTTTTACAAATAGCACAATGTTCCCCCTTGAACTAAAGCCTTCAATATTTTAACAAAAAATAACGATAGTCCAGAAACAAAGGATTCAAGTTGTCTTTTCTAAGTTAAAAAATAGGCACAAATATAACTTACAATGAACTTTTCAAAAAGTTATGATGGTGGCTCATTGAAGGTCAATGAAATAGCCACAAACTATCTCTCATGTTCACAAGTTATAGCTTACTTTTCAATCATTCATTAGACAAATTTGAATTAAAAAAATATGTTTTTATGCGCACATCCTTTTGTATTGGTTCGGATTTGTACACCTGCGTGCTCTCAAAACACAACATACCTTTGAAAAAATGAGTTCTCCACTTATCACTCCACTTTAAACGAATGAAGGGCTGCATTTTAGCTATTATTTTCCAGTGGAGAAGCAAAGAGGAAAGAAAAGAGGAAAGAAAAGAGACGGAGCTCGCAGTCATCCATGGCGTCCCCGTTGAGATAGATGGGAACATAACCAAATTCATAGTTATTGGAGAAGGAAACAAAACATATATTTCATTTCTTCAGGGAAGCCAACCATTCCATCCCACAGTTCATGGAGACCTCCAACCTCCACAAAGTTATCACCACTTCTCGGTTGCGTTCTGTTGTAGCTGCCCAGTTTTGAAATCTATAAAGAGTTTGATATGCCTCTGCCTTTGAAGCATCACCACCTAATATTACGCAATCTGGTTAAAATTGAAAGAATTGTCGCATGTGGAAGATCGCACAATTAGGAAGATGATATCAGGTCGCAATTTTAAGGAGCGAGGGTAATCCCCTGGAACTGGAGATGGATACACAATTGTCGTTGGATAAATTGTTGGGATTTTACAATTCTTCGTCTCCAGTGGCCACCGCGAGAGAGAAGGGTGTTTACCTTATGAAGGATAAGGTATGTAGAATGTAGGATATCGATGCATGTACGAGATCTTGCTCCAACAATTCTACTCTTGATCTTGATCGCCACGAATTCTACTCTTGATCTTGATCGCCACGATTTATCAACATTTCTTTGTTCTGTCATCTGTCGAAACGTTAGAACGCTTTCCAGTGGAGTGGTGATAGGTTTTTTGTAATAATATTATTGGAGGCACCTGGACTTTCTTGCAGCAATCTGAAATATTATTGCAGATCATGGAAAGGTTTTTTGCAAGATTGAGGATCTTGGGCATGTCCAATTCATCTAGATTTTGTATATATCAGGGTGTTTCTAGAGAAGAAGGAAGCCAAAGTAACGATCTGGCTTACTTCACAACTACAACTAGAGCTGGAGAGTATTTATCAAATACTGCTGAAGAGACAAGAGTGTCGATCAAGGAAGTTGCTCAAACTGACAAAAGAAAAGGTTGTTCATAGACTTTGGTGAATGGCAACATCAGAGTTAACAGAATAAAGGGATTTTCTAGATCAGATTGCACCACGATTTTGCAGATCGCACCAATGAAAACAAGCAGAACTCAAACAAAAAAATAGTTTGAGATAGATTTTAAGTAGATCTAAAACAATTAGAGCTCTTCACAAGAAATTTCCATATTTATAAGAAGATATGTTGCAATTGTTTACAAAAATGAATCGTCTACTTGGATTTGGATTGTAGTTGATCTATTTGATAAACAAAGTAGATTTCATCAGAAAAATAGTTTCTATTGAAAAAAAAAAAAGAATAGATCTGGTACAAAACTTTTCAATGGAAAAAAAATGATTTATCTTATCAAAATTTTCAAAACACAAATTGTTGTAATCAAAATAACATTTTCCTTATTGAATTAACAACAAAAAATACCTCAGTATCGTTGTCCTTGATCCTGGATGATGTTGTGGAGACTTCCTTGCTTCCTCAATCCATCACCAATCCTTCCATCACCATTTCACCATGACTCTGATACCATGTTGACAAAGTGTCTTGAGACATATAATTTTATTGATAAGGAAAAAGTGATTACAATCTGAAGTGAGAACTAATTATTTACTTGTTAACCTCACTTGAAGAAGGACCTAGTTTATATAAGTCAACTATAAACTATAAACTAGGAGAACAACTAATCACATAATCACGTGAGTATGATATGTGTCCTTTACATAGAAGCTAGGTGCCCTTATCCTAACAAACTAGAATAAATTAATTTCTTAAAAAGATTTAATCTAGAAAATACTTAGACTATAGAACTTTAGGATTATGAGGCTAACACCTTCATCATACTCTCATACCTATATTCCTCTACTATGTGCCTCATATTCCTCTGAAATTGCAACATCTTGTAACAACCAAAGGTGTTATAATTTGTCTACTATCACTACTTCTAATATCTTCACTACATACCCTACTCCTAACGCCATGCTTCTTCACTGACCTATATTCATATGTGCTCCTCTTTGGCACAACACTCTCTCTTGCACTTCCTCCTGGTGTGGTCTCCTTCCTCTTCATTCTAGGCCTGGACTCTCATATTTTACCCCTTGTTATCTCTTTTCCACTCTTATTTTCTTCTTTCCTTGTTAGCTCAACTCTTCTTGCATATATTTCAAATCTCTCTCTCTCTCTTCTACTCTTTTGGGTCCATTCTCTCCCTCACCTCATCTTAAAATCTTCTAGATACTCCTTAGTGGATCCATCTCCTCTCTCTCTTTTCCCCATTCTTTTCATCCCCACCAAGTGCTAGGGTATTCTTCTAATCCATCATATCAGGCTCCATGCGCTTCAACCCTTAATCCATGAAAATCATCTTTACCCACATCGATATTTCTTCTAGCAACTTTTTTCAAGGACCTTCAAAAAAATTTCTTTCAGCCTCACTAAAAGAATCATTGTATTCCACAACAAAATCGATAATGTAACCTTCCTCAAACAAGAAACCCATAAATCAATTTATTAAGCCCACTTATATTTCAATTCCTTCATCCCATCAATTGTAACCTAGTCCCAGAACAATGGTTCTATCCTTCCATCATTCCACATTGGTGGTCATACGTTGAGTCTCTCGCCAAGAAAACTCATCTTCTTTCATAGTCAACAATCTTGTATTCATCCCTAAGATGGATACCATCTCATTCTCTACCTTCATCATTCAATGCAAAACCTTTAGGTCCCGACAATAGAACCATTTTTTTATTTTCTTGCGTGCATCCTTCTTAATTATAGGGGGTTGATGACCCAGGGTTCATCCAAAGTTAACCAAAAAAAACTACAAGGTGTTAGAATATCAATCCTCGTTCAAAGACTAAAGAAATTCTCATTCTAGAAACCATAAGAATCATAGAGACCATTTGGTCTTGTGTTAGTGATGAAGGGTTAAATTGCATAAGGAATCCACCCGGGCTAACATTCATACATTCCATTGCAATATAATTAAGGATTAACAACATGTAACATTAACACACACATTCATTGGAAACATAAGAAACATGGTAAATGATAGGAAAAACTGCAAATTTTATTATATTCATTCAAACAATCACATACATGGACCAAGAGACTCATCATTTATCAGAAATATTTCCCTATGCTCTCATACATTCCCACAATAGTTTATTACAAGGAACCATGCATTTTATCTTAGACTCTACGTGTAATACAAAACTAGACTCACAAATAGATGCTTACAAAACATAGCCAGACTCATCTCTCGACCAAGAGAATTCAGAGAAAACTCGTTGAACGAACAACAATCAACAAAAATAGCAATAGCAAAAATATCCCCTTTTGTGTCGATGTTGCTTCCTTTTCGTTTCCTTCTCTACTTTGGCACTCTGTCACTTTCATTTTTTTCCACACACTCTGTTGACTGCCAGTTCCACACACTTCTGCTACCTGCATGCAATTCACATATCCTCTTTAGATTCATGCAAGTCTAAAATAACTTGCCAAGTCATTCCTTAACTTTTCCACGATATCTCGTGTTTCATGAGTTAATCATTCGAGAATATTTCCATAATATTCTCTTCTTGATTCCGACATGCATGCAGTATCTTCTTGATTTATGGCACACATAGTGGAAATTTTGACTGGCGTGTTTGCCTTAATTCCTTCATCATGCAACTGCTATTGTGCGGACAAAAATTGTAGTGCACACGCACAATGTTTACCCCAAAACTTTGGGTGCCAAAAATAGGCCTTGAGCAGGAATATATTTTCCTTAGTTTGCAACAAGGAGGATCATTGAGCCTATTTAATAATTTGGACAATAGATAAATAAATCTAGGATAAATAATTAGATGAGTTATTGAATATTTAAGAGCCATCCAAACCAAGTAATGATCCAATATATAAACAAAACCATTCTTTTATGCCCATAAACAACTAGGCATGGAAAAGGTTTGCAAAAATAGAATAGCCCAAATTTAATTCCACAATGGATCCATGTTGACGAAGTGGATAAGCCATAGGCCCATGGTTTATGGATTAGATGGTATTAGAGTAAGCTAAAAATACTTGGATCACACTTGCATGGTAAACACCCGCAGTCAGTACCAAAGTAGTGGATGAGAATTGTTGTCAGGCCTACAAAGAAGGACAATACCATAAATGGTAGTACTCATCATGAATAATATGAAACAAAATATTTGGAAGTCATATTTTCTCGGCTAGAGAAAAGCATTGCCACATTGACGAAATTGGTGACACAACTATTGCTGGAGAAAAATAGGGAAGGACACTTAGAAAAAATTGAGCATGAGGAAGATAAGGCACCCTAAGAAGATCCCGGATACAATTATGTGGGTAAAAACCATTATTTTTCTTCATCTTCCCATATTCCTTTCAAATTTAAAGAAAAACTTGAAATACCCATGTATGATGGACAAACTAATGCCAAAGTCTTGGATAGCTAGCTGAAACAATTGGAAGTTTACTTTGGTCTTTATCAAATCCAAGAAACACAACAGATTTCCTTTGTCCATTTGAAGATGACCATACATGCTTTGTTGTGGTGGAAGACTTATGTGGATGCACTGAGAATAGGAAAGAATCCCATGATTATGAAATGGGAGGACTTCAAGGCATTGTTGAAGTCACAATTTTATCCCATAGGCTACGAAGAGGAGAATATCATGAAGTGGAACTACCTTTGGCTAGAATAGGGAGGAGTGTGAGCATACACTTATAAGTTCACGACACATTCCATTAGGTTTGGTATCTCTCTCGAAGATCTAGGAGTGGTGGTGAAGTACCTTGGAGGACTCTTCAGTCATATCTAAATACAATTGAATCTTCATGGTGTGAAAAGCGTAGATGAGGTGAGCAAGAAGGATCTCAATATTGAGTTGGACTTCAAGAAGTGGTGGAAACACATGAGCCTAGAAGAAAAAAAGGAGAAAATATACAAGAATATAGAATCCACAACCAAGGAAACGAGGGATCCTAATAGGCATTTCAAACATTGTGATGTGCATGGGAACACAGATGAGAAGTGTTGGAAACTTCATCTGGAATTGCATCCAAAGTGGATAAAGTCCAAGGGGAAATAAAATGAATCTACTAATATGGAAGAAGAAGTGGTAAAAAGTATCTCTAATTTGGAGGAAGCCGTATTTTTCACCACATTGCAATGACCCAAGGCAAGTGGAGATAAACATGAACTATTTCGAATCAAAGTTCAAGTAAAGAATTGAAAGGTAAATGATTTGTTTGATAGTGGTTCTCAATGCAATCTAGTTTATGAGACATTAGTTGATGAGTTTGGTCTAGAAACCTATGATCTAGTAAAACCAATTTCACTAATATGGTTTCAAAGGAAAACTATTATGATAATCACTTAGAGGTGTGAGATCAAGTTTTCCATTGGTACTAGATATGTTGATGACGTAGAATGTGAAGTTGCACCATTAGACGCTTGTGGAGTGATGCTTGTGTTGATGTTTGGACAACATCGGGAATACATTCTTCCATATATATATATATATATATATATATATAATATAAAATATATGCCATAATATTTATAATACAATGTATAAATATACTTAGTAAATAAATAGTTACGTATTATCCAAGTGACACATCCTTTCATGGATGGTCACCATATGTTCTATATATATGAAACTCTAATCATTGTAATAACATCAATTTAATATAAGCATTTTCTATTGTACTCGTGTCTCTGTGCATGGTTATTCTTCTTGTGATCTTGGTTATTACTGCTTCTATTGTTCATGGTTTATGCTTCAGTTCAAGTAAATTTATAAAGTAACTGAATGTAATTGATAACAAAATCCAACATGGTATCAGAGAAACGTTCTTGAAAGAATACTATTGCACATGCATTGAACTTCTATAGCAACTCATCATACCTTTCCTGCAATTCATTGTCTTGTTGCAACTGCAACTCAGGCTAAAATTTCTGCACTTTCCAACAACCATGGTGAACCGTATTTTGGTGGAAGATAGGCTTGATGGAACAACCAACTTCAGTTCTTTGAAATCTAGATTGCTCGTCACTCTAGAAGAGAGTGAACTAATGAAGTGCATTGAAGAAGTTGTACCAAAATTAGCTGATGATGTAGAAAAATCACAATGGAGGAAGAATGATGCAAAAGACAGAAATATCACCATCTATTATGTGAGAGACCATTTAATCCCTCACATCTCCAACTTGAAGACAACTAAGCAGATGTACGATGACTTGAGGAAGTTGTTTGAGAGTGACAACACCAACAAAGTACTTGTGTCGAGACACCAGCTTCAAAATCTCAAGATGACGAAGTCTGATACAGTTGCCACCTTCTTCGTGAATATTTTAGAGACCAGAGGTCAGTTGGGTGTTATTGGTGAAATCATCTCTGATAGAGAACTTGTCATGATTACTCTTAATGGTCTTCCAATCCATTGGGATCCATTCATTCAAAGTATTAGTGGATGATCCAAATTTCCCAAGTTTGATCGTTTATGGGTAGACTGTACAAAAGAGGAGACAGAACTTGCAGCTAGAGGCATGCAATGTTCCCATCACGATGAAAATCAAGCAATTGCCTCTCGTGCAAGGAAAAGCAAAGGGAAAAGAAGAGGTTTTAGCAAAACCTTTAAAGGAAGGAAGTCAACACCAACTTTTGAGCACAAAAAGAAGGACATGTCAAAGGTTTAGTGCTTCATATGTGACAAGTATCTCCACTATGCAAAAAAAATTCCTACATGGAAGAAAGGAAAACAACATGCTTCCACTGCTAATGTTGATTTAGAAACACCTCAGAGGAAGTCAAGGAATGCAATCATGAACGATGAAGAATTCGTATTCATTTCATCCCTCTCAAGTATGGTTCCTACTAGTAATGATGTTTGGTTGATTGACAGTGGTGCTTCCATACATATGACTGGATACAGAGAGCACCTAACAGATATAGTAGAGAAAGAATCTCGTTTGCATGTTGTACTTGGTGATGATGTGAGATATACTGTGAAGGGAGTTGGATCCACCTCCTTACAATTGGATTCTAGCACCCCACTCCATTTGAGAGATGTATTATTTGTACCTGGGATGAGAAGGAACCTTGTCTCTATTTCATTCTTAGAGAACAAAGGCTACAAGGTTGCTTTCTCTGATGGAAAATTTCTTGCATGGAACAAGAAATCTAGTATGGATTATGTCCGGGTGATTGGTGTTTGAGAGGATAGATTGTACAGATTGATTGTTTGACCAGTTCAAGCCCTAATACATGATTCTATTAGTTTGAGCGAACTATGGCATAGGAGACTTGCTCATTTAAATTATAGAGTTCTTCTCTCTCTGGGGAAGATGGTGACAGGCCTTCCAAAGATCCATGTTGAACACGATGGCATTTTCATAGGTTGTGCTCTTGGAAAGAATTCCAAGAGGTCCTTTCCGAGCAGCGACAGTAGATCTAAGGGGATCTTAGACTTGGTTCATACATATTTATGTGGACCCATGATAGTTTCTTCCTTAAGTGGATACCTATACTATGTGATCTTCATTGATGACCACTCTTGGAAGACTTGGATTTACTTATTGAAGACCAAGGATGGAGTCCTTGCTAGATTTCAGGAGTACAAAGAACAGGTCGAAAACCTGATTAGAAAGAATATTAAAGTGTTGAGATCAGATAATGGAAAAGAATACATCTCCCAGGATTTCTGTGATTTATGCATTGAGGAAGGTATCAAGAGGGAGTACATTGTTCCTTACAAACCTCAACAAAATGGGGTTGCAGAGAGGAAGAATAGATCTATTATAGAGGCAGTCAAGGCAATGATTCATGATCAACATTTACCTATGTTTTTGTGGACAGAAGCATCCATGACTGTAGTGTATGTTCAAAACAGAAGTCCTCATAATACTGTAAGGAACATGACTCCCGAGGAGGCCTTCACTGAAGTGAAGCCTAAGGTTGGACACTTCAGGATATTTGGGTGTCAAGTATACATTCATATACCCAAAGAGAAAAGGACCAAGCTAGACCCTTCAGGAAGAAAGGGTACATTTGTGGGGTACAATGAGTCTTCAAAGGCATACCAGATCTACATCCCTGGTCAGAGACAAATTGAGGTGAGCAGAGATGTTACCTTTGAGTAGGAGGTAGCCTTCATGAGATCTAGAGGATGTCACATGGATATTGATAGTGAGAAAGAAGAAGAGATGGTTCATTCTCCCCCTGAGCCTATTGATCCCATTCATCCTGTACCTCTAGTTGATGTTCTGATAGATATTGTAGTAGGTCAAAAGAAACCTACATGGGATCGTCAAAATCTGTAGGAGGCAGAAGGACATGCAGCTCCTCATGGTACCTTTTGAGAGATCAAGAGACCTCAGAGATATTTGTGCTATACCGCAGTTATGAGCCACATCATTTATTATGAGCCTTCATGTTATGAGGAGGCATCTAGTCAACTAGTATGGAGAGATTCCATGATGGAGGAGTATCAGTCCATCATGAAGAATGATGTGTGGGATATTGTTCCGAGACCTGAAAGGAAATATGTAGTGACTTCCAAATGGATATATAAGATCAAACATATAGCTGATGGAAGCATTGAGAAGCACAAAGAAATATTTGTTGCTAGAGGATTCTTTCAGGTGGAGGAAATAGATTATGAGGAGACATTTTCTCCTGATGCTCGATACACTTATATTTGGACAATTATTTCCCTTGCAGCATCCATGGGTTGGAAACTACATCATATGGATGTGAAGACATCCTTTATCAATGGAGAGATTGAGGAAGAAATATAAATCGAGCAACCAGATGGTTTCATCATACATGAGAAGGAGTCTCATGTGTGTAGGTTGAAGAAGGCCCTGTATGGACTCAAGCAGGCACCTCGAGCTTGGTATGCGAGGATTGATGGACACCTGATGATTTGGGATTCAGCAAAAGTTTTGTTGATCCCAACCTGTACTACAACAATGTTAACGGTGAGGCCTTGATTTTGGTCCTCTACGTTGATGATTTATTCCTCACCGGTACAGAGAGCCTTATTATTGAATGCAAGTATGTGTTGGCCTATGAGTTCGAGATGAAGGACATTGGTATGATGAACTACTTCTTGGGACTAGAGGTGTGGCAAAGAACTCATGAGATCTTCCTAAGTCAGGGGAAGTACACAGTTGAGATATTAAAAAAGTTTGGGATGCTAAACTGTAAACCCATGGCTACACCAATGGTGATGAATTTGAAGAAACTATGTGTGTCTTCTTCTGATTTCAACAAGAATGATCTGACCCCGTACAGATAACTGATTAGATCATTGATGTATCTAGTTAACACCAGACCATATATTTACTATGCAGTGAGTTCACTTAGACAATTTATGAGCCAACCAAGACAAACACAATGGATTGTTGTGAAGCATGTGTTGAGATACCTGCGAGGAAAAATTGGACATGGTCTGAGATATACTTCTAGTATTAACATGAGATTGAAGGGATATAATGACTTTGATTAGGTAGGGAGTGCAGTATATAGGAAGAGAACCTCTAGGTGTTGCTTCACTTTGGGATTTTCCATGGTTTCCTAGTGTAGCAGGAAAACAAAATTCTGTGGCCTTGAGTACTACAGAAGCATAGTACATTGCATTAAGTGTGGTAGTCTATGAAGTAGTGTGGCTTCGCAAGATCCTTGCTGATTTATTTGGACATGTGCTAGATTCCACCGTTATTCATTGTGATATCCAGAGCTATGTGAATCTCTCAGATAATCTAGTGTTTCATGAAAAATCAAAACACATTGAGATCAAGTACCATTACATCTGAGACATGGTGTAGAGGAAGGTCGTATTGGTGAAATACCTTCCTACAGATGAGAAGTTTGTTGATGTTCTTACCAAACCCCTTACCAAGATGAAGTTTGAGTACTTCCATGACAGACTTGGTGTGGCAGAGAATGTCTCCCTCACTGAAAGGGAGTGTTAATGTTTGCATCTTCCTGAAACATTCTCCAGATCATACTCCTCTGTGACTGAAGTGAATTGATCTATGATGACACTTATCCGAGAAGGGATAAGTGGGTTTGGGCTTATAGCCCAATGTAACATGTGGAGAGCAAATGAGGACATGTCAAGGGAATTGACCTTTGATGTCACACACTATGGGAGTTGACCCTAGTGTTTCTAGAGGGTGTAGCCTCTAGAATTCCACATGGGAGTGCCATGTGTGACAAACATTCTCTGGATCGTACTCCTCTATGAATTGAGTTGATTTGATCTATGAGGACACTTATTCGAGAAGGGATAAGTTCATTTAGGCTTATAACCCAAGATCCCATGTGGAGAGCACATGAGGACATTTCAAGGGAGTTGACCATAGTGTTTCTAGAGCGTGTAGCCTCTAGAAGTCCACATGGAAGTGCCATGTGTGGAAAAACTTTTGCTACTATGGTGGTTGTGTACTGCTGACAAAGACTGTGTGTCTCTGAATAGTAGTTGTGTACTACTATGGAAAGATACTTCCCTAGCTAAGAGGGAGTGATGCTGATGTTTCAACATCAAGCATAACTTCTCCTAGATTGGGCTGCAGACCAAGGGAGATAGGATTCATTTATCATAAAGGTGCACTTGTGATAAATGGGCCCAGACATAGTCCTTCCTTCATCATGACAAGGAATAATATGGACTTGAGGTGCTTGAAATGTTTTCCAAGTGTCAGTTAGCATCATGCTAACATTCACTCATGGGGGTGTACCTATGGTGAACAAATTTGGTTGAGAATGTCTCCCTCGTTGAGAGGGAGTGTTGATGTTTGGACAACATCGGGAATACATTCT
>JZKD02S2209387.1:881782-892862 GCA_000966675.3 Picea glauca | reverse complement strand
GGGCCTTATTTAATAATATAGTGGACCTAGTCCACCTTACATTGAATGACCTCCACTATTATCACTATGGGCCCTCTGGGCCCCCCCACTACCTCTCTAGCTACCTTACATTTACGCTGTCCATTTTCCGTAAAGGAATGACTCAAAAAGATGTCTCCCTGTCATAGGAAGTGTTTTAGAAATAAAACATCTCTAGAGCTTAATAAAGGACAGTGTTAAAAAATTCTGATGAGGTCTAAAAAAATATGTTAAAAATATCAAGACTTTCAGCATCACCCCGCTCAGCTATATATCTACAAAAGAAAAACAAAATAAAATCATTAATAAGAGTTGTGGGAAGTGATTGTAAACCCGCCAGGATACTGAATAGGTCCGCTGGCAGTGGGTAAATGCAAGCATGACGCCAAGACAACTTTGCTGGGGTACTGAACAGGCCTGCTGGTAGCGAAGCAATGTCGGGTACATGAAAATCTGTAAAAAAATAAGACAAACCTCTTTAATGTCCTTTTTTCTGATCTAGAACTTCTTGACAGGATACAGATGTTAGAGTGGGTTAAATGGCAACCCTATCGAGGCTATGGACGCCTGCTGGCAGCAATGGCCATGCCAACAGTATTGAATATTTTATCATTAATATTGTGACTTGCTGATCTTAAGACTGTTATTAGTTTTCATATTTTAAAACATCGTTGGAAAAGATGGTAAATGATGATGTTTGTACGATTTTCTGATTGTTGTTTTTGAGTCGAAATTTTCTTTGTTGTTCTAATCTGAATTTTATTTCTTTTGACAGAGATAACTGCTTCTATCAGTGTGTTGCCATTGTTGGTAGCCAATACAATTTTTTCCATTGCCCTATAAGCTGCCTACACCTATGTCTTCTGAACTTCAAATTGTCGTCGCATTTTTCAAATAGACGATATTTTCATTTCTTGTGACACTTGCAAATTGGTTTTCATTTAGTTTTCACGACTGTAAGTGTGAAAACTCCTCCATCGTTACTCGAACTGTCATGATCCTTTTATTGATATTTTGAATGGCACTTACCTTTGGTTTATCATTATGTGGTTGAAAGTATTTTCGAATTATGCATATTTGCCTATTCTTACTTCAATTGTGCAACTGGATTTTATTAAACTGATAAGGCATTGAGCATATGGATTTATATTTTTTGAGACTTGCTTAGTCATTGAATTACATAGGGGTCATGGTTTATTTTTGTTTTTATACATAATGTGATCCTTATGTTAAAATTTATATAGCTCTTGGCTTATCAATTTTATTTGAATTCGATTGGCTTAATGTTTTAAAGTTTCGATTACACACTTATATGATGGTGCATATTTAACATTTGGGTTTGATGCCACGTTGAATGACAATGGTTGGAAAAACTATAGCAATGGCGCGTTGGTATATCACTCATCATTTGATTTTTTTGGTTGGCCGAATAGTATGGTTTTTGAACTATGTTATGATTGATTGAACAGAGGATTAATTGGCGGTTGTACTTTGCCATTACTATTATGCATGGCGGTAAGTGATTCCACCACCGTTGCATGCGCACATTAATGTTTCCCCTTTGATCGTTCATAGTGGTTAGACTGAATCCCTCTGCTCCTGTGTGTTGTTGAATGTGAACCAAACCCTTACCATGCGCTCGCACCATGGCTCCAGTCGTGAGGGCTGAGCCGAATGGTAGCCAGGCTCTGTTGATGTTTGACAGTGCTCGCAGTGACCTCGAGGAAAATGGGTGGCTCCCGTTCATACAGAAATTTGATGGTTTTAACCTCTGCGTTGCTAGACAATTCGCATTGACCTTTGATGGCTGTCGAGCTAAGGTCAGCGATGTTCAATTCCAAATTGACGAGCAGTTTGTAAGTCTTGCTATGGGTTTGCCTGTCACTGGACAACGATGGTCCAAGAATTGCAAGGTGGAAGAGGTCCCTTGGACACTGCTCTTCCAGTTGCGTAAGGTTGGCTCCTGTGACAAAGGTTTACCTGTGACCATGCTTAAACAACGCTGGCATGACTTATTGATGATCATCAAACAGTTCATCAACTGCGAAGGTCGGTATGGTTTTGTTTTCTTACACCACCTTCATTTGCTTATGGTTTTTATGGGTTTTGAGCTCAATATGCCATACTATCTGCATAGAATCCTGTTCAAAATGTCTAAGAAATACAAAAGGAACCAGGCTGATAGCAGCCTCTTTCACTATGGGCTAATTAAAATGATTGTTGTTTGTCATTTGGGGTTACACCGAGACTGTTGGAACGATTTCCTTGCTCGCAATAATTTTATGGATCTGAATCCTCCACAGGTTGACAAACCTGTGGTGAGTGAGGGTAAAACTGTACCCCCGATACCCTACAGTATTCTGTTACATAAACCCTTACCTGATTCACCTATCGACCTACCCCACTCTGTGCCCAAGAATGCTGAGACTGCTAAGCCTTTGAGCGAGAAGCCTAAAGCCAAACCCACTAAAAATGTCAAAGGCAAAAAGAATGCGCGTCTAATCTCTCGAATGGCAAGGAATAAGCCAAAAACCCCTGTCAATCTTGACCCTATCGTGCTAAGTGAAGACTCCGACTCAAAAGTGGAGTGTTTCCTGGCAAGTGAGTATCCCTATTCGGAAGGTTTGTGTGCCGAACCCTCATATGGCTTCGTGTCAAACCTACCACCTTGCTTGCAAAATGACCCTGATTACCCTGGCATTAAGCTGCCATGTAAAGCCCCCGGTCATTCATCCAAACCCTCCCCTGAACCTGTAATGCCACCCTGTGATAAATGCGGCTCATGGTTGGAAAGATATTATCTTGATGTGCCTATGCTACAGTCCAGAATTTACTATTTGGAGGACCAAGTTGCACGGCTTACCGGTCAAAAGGCTGAGTTGCAAGCCACTGATAAGAAACAGAGGATGACAGGTTCTATCTCGTTTAAAAATGTGGAGTCAGCTACAGCGGTCGTGAATTCAAAATTGGCATAGTTTGAGCAGCTTCACAGGTATGTTTTATCACTTGTTTATAGAACGAATTCGAATTCTTTGAATAAGTTTGATTATAGCATTGATTTGCTCTGTCACGTTATATGCATTATGTACATAGTTTTGTTTTGATTAATCGAATTTTGTTTTCCCATTTTAGCTTCGATTGGTTTTTTATCGATTTGTTGAATCTTGGTGTGGATTTGATTGGTTTAATTTAGCTAAAATGAATGCTCTGTCAATTGGAGTCATTTGTATCTATTATTGACACAAGATGTTTCTCCTATTTCGATTCTGAACACGATCACATTTCGTTTTGATTTCGTTATAATGTATATGCTTTGATTGGTAACAAGTGCGATATGGTTAACTGTTACGGTTTTATTTCTATATGACTTTCGACCAACTCGAATACAGTATGGACTGTTTTTAATATGATTCTGTATAAATTTACCCAAATCGCGAATGGATTCAATTCATAACAGTTACGCTAAAACCCAGCCTGTTAATTCTTATTGGTTTACCGTTAGCTCGGTTATGATTCGGTTGGATTTGTAATGGCAATGAATATTCAGTTATAATTTGATTTGTAAAACGAGATTGGATTCACGATTTGTTTCTATAATTAAAGCCAGTCGTGATTTGATTATCTGCCCAGCTGATAATTATAACCTCTGTTGGTTCTATTAAGATTGCGATCATAATTTATTGATCTTGTATGTTGACTATGCAAGGATCAGTCACGAAATTCGTTGGGTCAATGTTGTTAAGTATGATTTCATTTGAACATAATCGAAATAGTCTTCCTATCTTTACATTTGATTGAACGATATCAATATGTTGTTACAGCCATAATGAGTCGATGATGGTTGTGTTGGATTAGGTCATATCACATACGATATGACTCACTATGGATTTCATTTGATATGAAATAGTCTTGTTACTGTTTGACCTGATTTTATGGTAACCGTGAAACAGAGTATTCTTACCCCTGTTTTGATTAAATCACTTTTGATTATGTTTTATATTGAATAATAAAATCATTTGAATCATTAGTGATTCGTTTTCAATGTTTATTGAAAGAAAATTGGATTTGATTCTTCTAAAAGAATTTGATTTGATTTATTTGATCCTGTATGCTATTTTAGACTAGCTACATAATCATATGATTCTGTAGCTAAGTCTATAGGATCAGATTTTTATTGTTTTGTTAATGAAATATCTTTCTAACTTGTTATTTTTGGTCTATTGCAGATAAATTCGAACTGGCAGTGGATTTGATGAGCAGTTAGGGAATATTTCAAATATTTCACTTGCATTTTAGTTTCCTAGTTTAGTCGATTTTGGGATATCTCCCAGATTATGTAAAACTGTTTGATATTATCCACAGGGAGGTTTTACCCTGTGGAGAAACTTATAAATACCTATCATTTTTGTAATAATGTTCATCCTCATTCATGGGAGAACAAGGATATGGAGTTTTAATACAGACTGAGGTAGAATTTGGTGTTTTGTTACAACTTTAGCTTCTCATCATATCAATATTTTGTTTCATGTTGTGTATATTAATTTGTATCTGGTTAATGACTACTTTAGCTATCTTAATCATGTGCAAATGATATAATTTAATCATTGTTATCCATGTCTGGTTTCTTCTAAGTATTTAAAGAACATAGCAATTGCTTAATTCAGTTTGTGAATGACAGATTTCTCTTCTTCATAAGTTGAATTATAAAGTATAAGTTTTTGCATAACAGGTTTCCCTTATTGCAGAGATTTATAAATCATGAAATTGTTATGATTTTTTATGTCTTGTTTCTCCTGTAAATAACTCAAAGAGAAGCATAGCCTATCGTTTACGAGAAGCTTATGGACTAACCGGTGCGAGTTTACTTCCTCCGACCAACTTCGAAGTCATCATACACAGGACAAATTTGGAGTGTTTCCAGGTCAGTTAGTCACTTGTTGTTTACTATTTTTATTAGTAGTCTAGTTTAGATATTAATTTAGTTAGATTTATAGGTAAAATTAGTATATTAGATTGTTTAATTTCAGTAAATATATTAGATCGTTTAATTTCAGTAACTTTTATTTCTTATTTATAAAAATCAAAAAACATATCTCGCTGTCTTAGGACAGAAAGCACTTGAGTTTTGCAGGTTTTAATTAAATCTGTAGATTGTTTATATTGTATATTTGTGAATAAGTTGTAATTTAATTAGTAATCAGATATTTGATTGTTAGAGTTAGTTTAATTAGTAATTAGTAGATTGTATAGAATAGTTAGAGTAGTTTATATTTAGTTTTAGTTCAATTTATTTAGTAGTTTTAATTAGATTAGTGTATTAGTTTGTTTTAGTATTAGTAATAGTTGTTTTATTTATTGTTAGTTAGTTTAGTTTCTTGTAGTTAGTTTTAGTTAGTTTGTTTTAGTTAGTATTAGTTTGTTTTATTCGTTTTAGTTAGATTAGTTAGGTTAGTTTAGTTTTCTCTTTGGTTTTCTTAGAACCTTAGAACGGCCAACGGAGCCGCTAAACCCGTCAGGGTGGTTCATTTCAAACGGCTTGGGTTATTGGACAACCCCGGACCGGTTCCACTCTCTCAATTGAAGGACGGACAATTTCGCCCATCAATGGGGTGGCAAGGCTTACTTCATCAAAGCACATCAAGAGAGAGAGAGAGAGAGAGAGAGAGAGAGAGAGAGAGAGAGATAACTCCTCTAGCAACAAAACAATCATAGAAAATCAAGAAACAAGCAACCTTCATCAGAAATGGAATGGTGGATATGAAGAGGAAAATGGAGGCTTTTTTCTTACTTCTCCTTAATGGTCTAGATTTTGGGGAAAAAAATCCTCCAAATGAAAATGAGCGATCCGAATTGGATCTTGGAAAAACATTTTGTAAATTTGTAATAAGCATGTAATGTTTATTTTTATTTTATTTGGTCTTATTTTTTGGAAAAACTGGAAGTGGAAATGAAAAAATGTGATGGTTGGACCTCCAAAGGAAACCCAATAAAACAATTAATACTATATTGAAGGGGGGATGCAAAGCGAACTTGGGAATTTTGCAAATATGACAGCTCAAAGAGTGTAGCCTGCTTGAAGATTGGTGGACGAAGGAATCAAGGAGCATGTCCATGATGAGTGAAGGCATATTTGAGCCATGTATATATACATATTTTTGTTAGTAACAATGCATGATATTTTTGAGCATGCGTATCTCACCCTTTGTAACGAATTTCCCAAGAAAGATAAATCTCTATGTTCATTGTGTGAATATTGTGTGTTTGCATTGTTATGATTTAATTACTACATTCTGGTATTGTTGATTAAATTGAATTTAGTATCAAGGTCATATGTTATCTATATTTGTTTTCACAAATATTATCTCTTGCTTACAACAATTGTTTTCTCAAAACCATTCAATTTGTGTCGAGAGAAAATCAATGGTTCATGAATTAGAGTTGTTACTTGGTAGCTAATTTTGTGCCTTGTATTTCACATTAAAATTCTTATTATACTATTGGTTGAGGGAATCGAGGGAACCCTCTAGCACCAACATATTATTCCTCTATGAGCTCAAATACACTTCTACATACCTACATTCCTACTCCATTACTTCAACACATTGTTTGACTAGAGTTGTGTGATGAATTTATTCTAAACAAAGTGTTTTGTGGTGGATCATGTCATTTCCTTTCCTCTTTTCTCTGAGTAGTATCATCCTAGAACCATCCATTCAAATAGACAACATGATATGGTCAAACACATGGTGTAACACCCCCATTTTGATCCCCTAATTATTTTGTAATAAATTATGTTTAGTGATGATTTTATATTATCATGGAGATATTATTGCCATGCCATGGCATATGAAGAATGTAATTGTATTATTGCTTAATAAAGAAAATCTAAACTGGCTAACTGAAGGGTGAATCACTAGTACAAGCCACGATACCATGAGATGGAATAGTGAGGGGGTCCTAAAGGGGGGGTTCATCATGATAAAGAAGCCCAAGCCTCCTAGTTGAATTATTTATTTTGGGAATAATCAGTTATTCCCCTTTTTTCTAAATTCAAAGAAAAATGAATTAATCAAGAGGGATTGGTAGTTGAATAACCAACCACCCACAATGAATGGAGGCATGGAGGAATGGCTATGAAAACATAAAATTTTCATCCAAACATACATCAGAGTACCCATCTCGATCTCCATGATTTTCCCAAGAGTTCCTTTTGACAGAAGGAAGAGGAGAGAAAGTCAAGAACCTTCTTGGGGAAAGGAAGCAGAGACACATAGGGGGCAGAAAGAAGAGGACAGAGAGTCTTGTAATAGGAGAGGAAGGAGTTGACATATTTGGAGCTCTCAAGGAATTTGCAGGGAAGGATACAAAGTGTTAGAGAGTGCTTTGATTTGGAGAATAATGGACAGTCTCATGGGACTGGACCGGGGAGGTTTATACAAGTGGTTGATATGAAGGAGAGTGGACTTTACACTGTCAATTTATCTGAGAGATTGAATGTTCCCTTGGTGATATCATGGCTTGAAATGGGGGTGGAAAAATTGCAAAGAGGACTAGTGCATCTAAGCCTATTGTTGGGTGGAAAAGTTCTCACCCTCAATGAGTGAGGTTGGTTGACAATTCAAAAGATAACTCTTTTAGTGTGCTCTTATTAGGATCTGAAAAATATGTCTGGATGTATGTAATCACAATTTTATGGAATTGTATAGTTATGAGCTAAAATCTTCATGAGTTATGAGAAAAATCTAAAAGAGATGGAATTTGATTGTATTCTTTGTGTTCTCTATATGCATCGTATCCTTTAATGGTTAATGACTCCTAAAATACCAAAATGAATGAAAAGGAAATCCATGCTTCATGTTATGTACATGTTTAGTAATTTATGTTTATGGTTACTTCTTGTGGAAGATATATGGAAGGTATCTTAAATTTTGTAGCTAGAACTCCTGAGTATTTTAGGGAAGGCATGTGGAAGGATAGTTAGTAGCCAAGAATTGAAGAGGAGTTAATTTGGAAAGTTGTCCTTCATAGAAAAGACTATATGAATTAGAACAAGAGAATGGACTATATAGGTGTTGATCTAAAATATGGTTTAATATCTTTGAGATAACATGATGAGGATAAATCCCCTTACATTTTTAAACAGGTGGTACTCCTCTATCAATATTTCATACTTTACAAAACAAGACTATACAAGACTAGGTTTTTAGAAAAATAAGTATTCACGTGAAAAGAAATTTTGAGAGAGGACCGGGCTTATTGAGGAAATGAATATTCACAATACAATACAAGACAATAAATTATAAGGATGAGGAATATAAAAATATAACATTTTCATCATTGAATAATCAAAATAACACATCATTGGAAAATAACAAAAACATGGTTTGCATTCACAGAGAACTTGACATAATTACTGCATTAGATTCAAAAAAGAATTTGATGGACAATACATTTGAAACCTCATTCTTTAAAATCAAATTTTAAGAAATAACTAATGTAATTCCCTAAATAGTTCTATGGGGATCCTAAAAAAATTACAAATGTTTGCATTGAATATAGTAATGTCTAAAATGTTCATAAAAAGAAAAAGGAATTTCTCCTTCAAAGAAGAATGGGATTGGGATCCTGTGGATGATGAAATTAAGGAAATACCTAGAAGACAAAAAGGGAAAATAGTTAGGGGTTGGAATTTTTTTTCACATATTCTGGAAATAGAAAGGTTGAATGACTACCAACCGAGGAAAATACATAATGTTATTGCTTGAATTACTATGATGGACGAAGAGATCTCACTATTTTCTTTTTCTGGTGCTTTTTGTAGAGTTTTTTAGTAGAGGTTATGTGGCAGTTGTAACTAACTTTGGTTGATTTGGATCAATTATCTTTATCAATACTTTCTTTAACCATAGTTTGATATACTCTTGCATGGGATGAACCAGTGTCTCATGTTTAATCCTTTAGTCATATAATTCTTTCTCAATGTCTCTAATATCAAAGCTAATCTAGTGAAACATGTCTTCAACCTCTTCGCTCTTGTTTACATAAAAAAATCAACCACTTTTCTACTTCCACTTATGAGTATTTAGCTATTTCATTGAATTCATTTTCCAAATGTATCCAAATGTTATTGTAACTAATCCTTGGAGAGTAGAATTGAATCCATCATCAATTGTGAGCCCCTCATCTCTTTTGTCAAATCAACAAGTTGTAGAAATAAATCACCCATTTTTCCATTTATGTTATCACATTCCTCAAGTGATTTTTTTAAACATTGAATCATTTTTAACCATAACACATTAATATGCTTTAATATAATTTTTTGTGTGATATTTTGTTCTCTCCTTTTCATTTCATTCATATTAGATATTTTAGTAGAGAATGTACCAACAAATTCCTCATACAATTTTTCATCACTATCCAAGTCCTTTTGGATATATTATTTGAAATTTGTAATCCTTGAAGAGAGTATAGAACTAGTACCTAGTTCCCATATCTCAAGGATCAAGGAAATTATTTTTTTGATATTATATCCAATGTGTTTTCTAATGGATTTCATAGTTTTGAAGCACCCCCTATCTTGGATCTATATTTTGGAATGTCTTCCAAAGTATTGAGAAGATGGATGGTAGCAATTGGCTTGGTGAATAAAGGCTTCAACAGTAAGGAATTCTCCAATTATTTTATTTTTTCTTTCAATATTTGGTTTTCTATTTCAATTTTATCAATTGAGGACTTGAGTGCTTCTCTGGTTGCTTCCTGGAATTGCATGACCTTTGAAGGTTTTACCCCTGACAGATCAATCTCAAAGTTCCATTTCTCGACAATTTTTTTATTTTTTAGATTAATTTTTTCAATCAACAATTTTTTATATTACATGTTGAAAGTTGTGTGGTACAATGTGATAGACTCCTCTTCAAAAATTAATGGATCTTGATAAGCCAACTCTTGTGTTATTTCTTTTCTTTATAACAATATTTGTGTGGCCTAATCATGGTCTTCTTCTGCATCTACTTCTATGTCTTCAGATTCAGGTACATGAATTTATCCCTTTTAAGTTACGTCTCTTTTCATTTTGAGTGTTATAGGGGTAGTATGAGTTTTCCCAATGTTTCCTTTTTGGGTGTTTTTATTTCCTCCACCACTAGAATTTCCCAAATGGGAATTCTTTGGGCCAAGAATTCTTCCCTGGGTTCATTTTTTTGTCGAAGAACTCTTTTGTGAGACATTAGGTGAACCTAGTTTAGGGTTACCACTTCTCATTGTTTGACCCTTCTGTTTATGTTGGTAATTAGTGTTGACAAATTTGTTAAGAGAATCATTAAATTTTCCCAGGATGGCTTCCATGGAGTTCTGATTATCCCTGCCTCCTTCTTTAAACTGAGTAGTCTTCACAAAGGATGATCCATATCTGATTGTAGACATATGTGTTGTAAAAAAATCATTGGGGTCAAATCTCGAGATTTCAGGGACTTCTCTTATTTGAAGTTATCGAAATGATTAGTGAATTCATCTAGATGGAAAATATTTTTGACATTGATTTCCCCAATTTTCCAAGGCAATGGAATGAACTTATTTTTTCTCTTCTCATTAAATAAGTGTACCCAGAAGTTGAATAGTTTACAAATTTCAATAACAAGAATTTATCTAACACATACAAAGGAAGTAAGGAGGGTTTATATTCAAATCCATACAATATTATGAAATTGAAATAATCCAAGGTTTCAAAAATCTATTTTCCTGCCAAAAAGGTAGTACCTTTGATAGACAATCTTGATATGTTAGGACCATATACTAGCTTCTTTAAAGTAGATAGGAAATAATTCTGAACTTCATAAACATTATATGTATATTTGTGTTTTCATAATGTGGGATACCAAAATTTCACAAGGCATTTTCCAAATTCAAAACTCCTTGCGTGAGGCAAATCTTTTAATATATGACAATATATTATTGCAAAAATCAAGTAGGAACTCATGAATAATTTCTTATTTTTCCAAAAATTTACAAGCTAAAAATAAACTTCACTAAAAATAATTCAATCCCAATCAAATAAAACACTCTC
>JZKD02S2209387.1:862143-881772 GCA_000966675.3 Picea glauca | reverse complement strand
AAGGAGGTTTCCCCCTTGAAGAGGCTTATTATCTGAAATTATCTCTTTTTCAAGGCGTTGAGTACTTTTCCTGAGGTTTTTCTATGCTATATTGATGTTTGGTTCTTAACAGTCTCACCCAAGGTAGAGGCAGGGGGGGTAGCGGGACTCAAGTGTCTACAACCTATATGGGACACAGATCTATGATTAAAACACTTTAACAAAGCACTTAGCCAATAATATGCATTAGTCTTTAGCCTTTATTCACATCGCAAGTTGCACCCTAGATCTAGATCAGCGCAGTAATAACCAAGATCTAATACTTTCATTCACTCAGCACATAACATCAACTCAAATCTAGCATTCATTCTCATTATTAAGCACTAAGCTACTACATCAAATGCATTCATAAATCAACACTAAAAAAAGAGAAACATAAACACCATGACCACATTGCACAAATCACAATAACACTGGATATACGTGGGTCACCCCAGTGTGGGGCTACATCCACCAACTCTTCTTCTCTTCTTTATTAGTCTCCTTCAATCTTCTTACATGCATAGAGCCACAAATCCAACTCCGCATAGGACAGGAGATCTGCATGCACCTCGCTAGATCCTCCTTCCCCAAGTTGGATCAAAGCACAAAGCCTTACACATTCTGTCTACACCAAGAACTTACAAAACACTTGCACTTAGCTCTGCAAGCCTTAACACATCTTCTTGCACATAGATATCGTTAGAACTAAGCCATCGACCTACTAGGTCTACTTCTTACATCACCTAGATACTTATTTATACATTACAAGTAGGGCCTAAAAATGGGTAAGGCCCATGGGTCGACATCCCATATCCATTACATAAACCATAAAAGATAAAAAAAAAAAAAAAAATGGCAAGGTCCTGTGATTTCCACTTCGCCTCAGCGCTTCGTCTTCAACTAACCTGTCGAAGTCCCAAAAATGGTCAACATGACCAATGTTTCCTCAAAACCTGGTCAAGGGCCAGCAAAATTTCATTTCTTTGTTCTTTTCAATCACCCATGATTTTTACAATCACAGCTTCAAATGTTGAACCTTAGTTTTTTTTATGAATCCCAAGTTTCTTAATTTTACTCCTAGTTATTAGACCTTTGTACGATTCCAACTTTTAAGGTTTTACTGGTGTCTTCTTTTATCAAGGATATAGCTATTTCTTCTTCTCGAGAAAGAGCTTCCCATGTTCTTTCAATTTCTTGATGACTCTTATGTTGTTATGGTTAGGTTATACAATTTATGAAAAATACTTCCTTGGTCTCTGAGTCCAACTTGTATGTGTGGTCAGTTGGGCTTTGGTTGAGTCATTCCAATCTCTAGTCTAGGAAACCAACCTTTTGTTTGTTCCCCGTATGGTGGCCAAAAATGTTGATCTAAAATATGGTTTAAGATCTTCAATATAACATGATGAGGATAAATCCCTCTAATTTTTAAAGGGATGGTACTCCTCTATTGATATTTCATACTTTAAAAAAGATGACTATAAAAGACTAGGATTTCATAAAATAAATATTCACATGAAAATAAATCCCGAGAGAGGACCAATCTTATCGAGGAAATGAACATTCACAATATGATACAAGACATTAAACCATAAGGGTAAGGAATCTAAAAATATAGCATTTTCATCATAGCATGATAAAAATAGCACATCATTGGACAAGAACAAAAAAGTGGTCCGCATTCACAAAGAAATTGACATGATTACTGCAATTGAATAAAAAAATATTTGGATGGAAAATACATTTGAAACCTCATGCTTTAAAATAAAAGTATGAGAAATCACTAATGTAATGCATTGAATAGTTCTCCGGGGATCCTTAAAAATATATATAAATGCTTGTATTGAAAATAATAATATCCGAAATGTTCATGAAAAGTAAAAGGCATTTGTCCTTCAAAGAAGACTAGGATTGGGCTCTCATTGACCATGAAAATAAAGAAATACCTGGAAGAAAGAAAAGGAAAACAGTCAGGGGTCGACCTTTGGTTTTCACAGATTCTAAAACAAGAAAGGTTGAATGACTACCAATTCGGGAAAATAAATAATGTGATTACTTGAATTACTATAATGGATGAAGAGATCCCACTATTTGCTTGATGGGGTGTTTTTTGTAGATCTTTCGAATGGAGGTCCCATCACAATTGTAACTAAATTTGGTTGATCTATCTTAGTTGTCTTTATCAATGTTTTTTTTAACCATGCATTGATATACTCCTGCATGGGAGAAACAATTGTCATGTAATCCTTGCATCGAATAATTCTTTCTCAACATCACTAATATCAAAACTATGATGGTGCAATGTGTCTTAAACCTCTTCGTTCTTGTTTGTATAATTAATCAACCACTTTTCTACTTTCTCTTCTAAATATTCAGTTATTTCATTGAATTCATTTTCCCATGCAACTTTTAAGGTATCCAAATGTTCTTGTAACTGATCCTTGGAGATTAGAATTGAATACATTATGAAATGTGGGCCCCTCAAATATTTTTTCAAATCAATACGTTGTAGAAATAAATTACCCCTTTTTTCCATTTATGTTATCACACTCGTCAAGTAATTATTTTAAACGTTGAATCATTTTTATCCATCCACCACTAATCTGCTTTAATCTAATTTTTGATGGAAGATTTTGTTATCTACTGTGCATGTCATTCATATTAGATATTTTAGTAGAGAATGTACCAATGACTTCTTGATATAATTTTTCATCACTATCCAGGTCCTTTTGGATAATTCTTTGAAATTTGTAATCCTTGAAGAGAGTATAGTACAACTAGTACCTAGTTCCCATATCTCAAAGATCAAGGAAATCATTTTTTTTATATTCTCTCCAAGGTATTGTCTGTTGGTTGCCAATAGTTTTGAAGCACCTATTATCTTGGATCTATATTCTAGAATTTCGTCCAAATTATTGAGAGGTTGGATGGTAGCAATTGGATCCGCGAACAAAGGCTTCGACAGTAAGACATTCTCCAATTCTTTTTTTTTCTTTCAATATTTAGTTTTCAATTTCAATTTCATGAATTGAGGAATTGAGTGCTTATATGGTTGCTTCATGAAATCACATGACCTTTGATGATTTTACACTGTGTATATCAATCTCAAAGTTCCATTTCTCGACAATCTATTTATTTTTTAGATTATTGTTTTTAGTGAACAATTTTTTAGATTCCTTGTTGAAATCCATGTGGTGAAATGTGATGGACTCCTCTTCAAAAATTAATGGCTCTTAACAAGACAAATATTGTGCCATTTCTCCATTTTCTAACAATCTATGTGTGGTCCAATCAGGGTCTTCTTGTTATGCAACTACTTCCACGTCTTCAAATTCAAGTACAATAATTTCTCCCTTTTGAGTTACATATTTTTTTCCTTTGGGGGGTTTTCATCTCTTCCACCACCATAATTTCCCGAATGGGAATATTTGGGCCAAGATTGCTTCCTTGGGTTCGATTTTTCATCGAATAACTCCTTTGTGAGACATTACGTGAACTGGGGTTAGGGTTACCACTTCTTGTGGTTTTACCGTTCTGTTTATGTTGGTGACCAAGGTGTCAAGATCAACATTAACTTTGTCTAGGATGGCTTCCATGGGTTTCTGATTATCCCCACCTCCTTATTTAAATTTAGTAGTCTTCACAAAGGACGAACCATATCCGATTGTAGACATATGTGCTTTAAACAAATAATTAGGGTCAAATCCCAAAATTTTATGGACCTATCTTAGTTTGAAGTTTTGAAAATTCTTAGCAAATTCATCCGAATGGGAAATTTTTTTAACAAGAGTTTTTTCCCAATTTTCCAAGGCAATGGAATGAACTTCTTTTTTCTCTTCTCATTAATAAGTGTGTCTAGAACTTGTATCATTTAAAAATTTCAATAACAAAGAATTTATCTGACACATAGAAAGGGAGTAAGAAGGGTTTCTCTTCAGAGTTGTATATTTTTATGAAACTGAAATCATCCAAGGTTTCAAAAACCCCTTTTCCTACCAAAAAGTAAACAACTTCAATGTTCAATCTTTATGTGTTAGGACCATATACTAGCTTTTTGAAAGTAGAAAGAAAAGCATTATGAACTTCATAAAAATTATATTGAGATTTGTGTTTCCATAATGCAGGATACTAAAATTGCATAGGGGATTTTCCAAAGTCAACACTCCTTGGGTGAGAAAAATCTTCAAAGATATGGAAGTATGCTATTGCAAAAATCAAGTAGGAACTCATGAAGAATTTCTTATTTTTCCGAAAATTTACATGATGAAAAGAAAATTCACTCGAAATAATTCCATCCCAATAAAATAAAATTCTCTCATGGACAAAGATGTGTAAGGAATACAACATGTATCTTGGGATAGTAGTCGTAGATTCCAACCCAATAATTCTAGTGAATAACTATGAAAACTCTTTATAAGGGTATTTCAAAGATAATTCCTCTATATGGGTGGAATTTTCAAAGTATTCCAACGGCTTCAAAAGGAAATTGTCCAATATTTCTATCCCTCCATGGTTGGTCTTTAGAAACACATCTGCTCTGAAATTTTGAATGTTGTAGAAAGATCAGGGAACCCGAGCATCCTTCTAAATATTGTGGGTGACAAAGAAATAAGAGTATTTCACCAGAGAATCAACTCCTTGAAGTCTAATATTTCCAACATACAATCTGGCAATGCTATTCTGGAAGTCTAGACCTTGTTTGAATTATTTTCTTCAAGAGGGAGATATGTACCATTTACATGCCTTGGACCATTGAAAATTGTGGTCTTTGTATCCTAATGTATTCAGAGTGTTTCTAGAATAGAGATCTTTTCTTTTATTGAGCATATTTGGAAAACTTGTATTAGCATGAAAAAGTGGTGGTTCTATTGTAATAAGAATTTACAACAAGAATTTTAGTTACCAAATTCTTCCACATACTTATTTAATATCATATGTTATGGATTTAATTTTTAGCTACACGATTAGATTTGGAATTAAGGTAGGGAAATTATGAGATTTGGGTCACTAAAATGATTTTTAATTCACCTCATGAGCCATCTAATCTTGTAGTATGATAATAAATGTTGTACGGAAATGAGATTATGGGATAGGTTGTATGGAAAATGTTTAAGTATGAAGGTGCAAAATGAGTGATGGGGAGAATGAAATGATGATTGCAGAATTATGGGATTGTGGGATTACGAGATATGGAAGGGAAAATGTAGGGGATCTCTACATCCGCAACTTGAAAATATACTAACAAAAAGAAAGAACGAAACATATGTTGTGAAAAAAAGAGGGTCATTTTGGAGAGAGAAAATTATGAGCTTGCAGGTTATGGATGTTTTGGAACAATTTCTACCCCCACAATATGATTCCCTCAAATAGAAAAAATGACTAAGTATGGAAAAAAAAAATAGAAAAAAAGTGTAAGTGTTGATGTTTAGAAACTTGTGGGTTTACAGTGTTATGGTGACTATTGGTAAGGTTAACACAAATTGCAAGAGAAAAAAAAAAAAAAATGGCTAAGTATAGGATATACAAGAAAGGGAAAAAATGATATAAAGAGAATCAAAATTTGATGACTGAAAAATTGATCAACAAGAGAGCTTATTGGTCATAAACCTAGATTTGGAAAATTGAATTCAAGGAAGCGTAGGGATAAATTCCTTGGGGATATCTTATCTCATCCATATGAATGACCTAGGGTTGAAACCCTATAAACCAGTAAACCAGTGCGCAATCTAGAAGTTGGAATCATAAAGTCCAGGGAGAAGAAATTCATGGTGGTTTTGAAGAGGAATTAGATCAATTGATAAAGTGGATCAAAGAGCGAATTCCTTCAAAGCTCGCAAAGAGAACCATGTGGAGGAACCATTCCCAATCCATTAATTAGGATATCTGGAGAAATATACAAGCGATATTTTTAAAAATTTATGGATTCCGGATGGTGGAACCAGGGAGTGGAACCGTTTCCATCCAGAAATTCAGAAATTTGGAATTCCTTAGAAGTGAACGGTTATGGAAAATTTGTATCCAAATATGGAAACGTGATGAAAAGGAACTTTGAAGTTTGTGACATCATACTAATGGGGAGTACAAGTGAGGATGACTTGGATTCCACATAGATGGATTATGTGGTGAAGGTCCAAGTGGAAGGCCACGATGATAGGTCATAGAGAGAAGGTCAGACGATGGAACCAGGAAGCAAAACCTAGGACTATCCAAAAATATGGAACTTCCATTAAATAGAATTTTAGAAAAATTCAGATGTCAAATGTCAAATGTGTCGTTAGTGGGTCACTTCATCTCATCACATAAAAAAATTTCAAGTTAGCAAGGTCACGGTGGAAATAATCAGTTTGGGGGATACTAGATGGTGAACTAGGAGAAGGAACCATGACCATCCAAAGATTTGGATATCTAGAAATTCTCAAAAAGGGATTTGATAAAAAATTTAGATTTCATATGCCACATTAAGAGTGACATGTCCACATGATGATTTAGATGCCATGTTAGTCGACATGTCAACATTTGGGGGTCAAAAGCACCACATCAACATGCCATTTCAAGAGGCATATCAGTAGGGTGTCCTCGTTAGTAGGCCATAATGGTGGGCCATAGAGAGGAGGATGAATGGTGTAACTAGGAGGTGAAACCTAGACCATACAAAAATTGGAAAATCCAGAGGTTCTCAAAAGTGGAATTTTTGCAAATTTTGGATGTCGGATGCCACATCATGCCATGTAAGAACTATGTGTCATGCCACATCCTCAAGGTGACCACATCAAGATTGGAAAGATCATCATTGGAATTAAAGGAATATATCTCGAGGATAAAGGGATGGTTAAGATCTTACCTTGGTAAAAACTAGATGGTAGAGTTGAGAGGTAAAAACCAGACCATATAGAAATCTAGAAATACAGAAAATATCAAAAAATTGATTGTATAGAAAAGCTAGATGTTGGATGGTGGAACATTGCATAGAACCCAGACCATATGGAAATATAGGATTTCTGCAAAATGGGCCTTTTAAAAAATGTTCAATGCTGGATGGTCAGATGTGGAACCTTGACACAGTGAAACCATATGACTCCAAAGTGGCAAGTGAATGCCAAGAAGGAATGTCATCCCATGTGGAGCACCACCTCTATAAAAACATAGAGGGTATCTCCACTTCCATGAGAATTCCCTATGAGGTTAATTCTTGCCCTTGATGGGAAAAGAGATGAACAACAATGCCATCAACTGGAGGGCATTTGATAATGATCAATAGATAATCCAATTCCTTACTAAGGACATCACCTTTTGAGATGATGTGATAAACAATGAATAACATTCAAAATAAATACAAGAGTGTCAAGAAGGTATGCAAAATTTGAAATGCATTAAAATTCCTAGGTGTGTTCCGACATTAGAGAGGATGTTTTATTTACAACGAAAATTTAGAAAAACATTCAATGTTAAGAGAAATATTTCTACAATGAGGTTTCAAATTGTAAATCTAGGTACTAAACAAAACCCTAAGATTGTTAATCTAGGTACTGGAGAAAACCCAAAGATTTGTAATCTAAGTGCTTGTTGTACATAATAAAAAAAATAGTCTTATATCAAATTATTTATATCAAATTATTTAAACAATAGAAACATGTTTTCACCTAGAAATATGAAGATCTAAGGACTTATGACGTGGAAATTGTTCAACATGTAATCCCTATGAAGACAGACACAAAACATTTTTAACAAAAGTTGAGAAAAATCATGCAAACCCTAGAACCTTTAATACAGAAAAAAATAAAGAAATTACTAGATGCTAATATAATATTCCAAGTGTTTAATTATACTTGGGTAGTGAATTTATTCCCAATGAGAAAGAAAACATGGGAGATCCAATTATGGATTTAAAAAAATTGAATAAAGAGTTTGAAAAAGACATCTACCTTATTCCTCTAATGGAACAAATTATATAATTAGTCTTTGGATCTAAAATATTTTTTCTATATGGATTTTCCGGATATTGTCAAGCCTTCGTTGCTAAAGTAGATAGGATGAAAACTACATTTTGAATGAAATGGGGAAATTTTGCATATCGAAGAATGTTATTTAGATTAATAAATGTAGGTGCCACTTTCTAAAGAGATATGGACATTGTGTTTAGAGGTTTTATTAATCAAAGTGTTGTGGTTTGCTTGGATGTTGCTATAGTTTATTCCAAGGAAAAGATTAGATCACCTTCAAGTACACCTTAAATAAATTTTGGATAGATGTAGAAAATATTGTATTTTTGTAAACCTCGAGACAAGTATTTTTGTTTTCAAAGAAGGTAAGTTGTTGGGTCATGCAATTTTTAAAAATGGAATGTTAGTAGACCCATAATGTACAAAATAAATTACTCAAATTTTACTTCCTTATGATAAAAAATAATGGAATCTTTTTTGGGAAAATCAATTTTGTTCAAAGGTTTGTTTTTTACTTTGCTAAAATGGTTAAACCTTTGCAGAAAATGATCAAGAAAGATGCATTGTTCAAATGGAATCATTATCCAAAAATCCTTAGATGTCAATTATTTGTTAAGTACACATTAAACATCCAACCAGATTCAAGATATGAAGATCGTTATGACTATTTGCAAAATATCATGTGAAAATGCTTATCCATAAACTTCATGACCTGATACATATAAATTGTGGAAATATGAGAGATAACACAACAGAAAATAAAAGAACCAAGAAGACAAGAGTTGATAATGAAGTTCACCTCTCCTAGGCTACATCTCTGAGTCCCCTTTCAAACAGTTAGACCGCTCTTCATTAATATCAAATATGTTTATTTTACAATGATGAGTTACAATAAAAAATTTGAAGACACCTTTTAATTCTGCTACTTAATCCCAGAAATAAAGGTTACCACTAAATTCCTCATGAAATTATGAGAAAAATGAGTATAAACTTAACTTTTTTCTGAATAGGTACTCAAAAACCATCTTTTTCATGCATAACAAGACTATGGATCTCATACATGACAAACTATACTAAGACTTTCATACACAACATGTTTACACAACACTGACATCACCATCAAATTCCTCTATAAATTATGAGAAAATGAGGATAAACACTTTATACTTTCCTCAAAGGACTAAATAGCATGCAAAATGAGACAAATCCAAAATAGAAACACCTCTTGCATGCAAAATAGGAAAATTCTCTCATGGCACGGAATTCTATGCAGACCCACTCTTGGCATGAATTCCAATGTTGTGCATAGGCTCGGTGCAAGGTTTAAATAGATAGGTCGGGTCTAACTCCCACCCGTAACCATTGGAAACCCGTTGGGATTAAAATAAATAGTCTGGCACTCGCATTTTTAATAAACCCAAAATTGGTGATTTGTTGGATACAATTTTGGGTTGTTAGGGTGGAGGTCCCAAGGTCAAAGTCACGGGCCTCGCCCTTCCCCAACACCACGGAATATATTTATATATATATATGAATCCGTTATAGAAAATTTTTGGTTCCCGCCGAATCATATGCAAATTCGACGTATCACATATGGTGATAGGTTATATTATTATATAACCCGTGCCATCTAAACATATATTAAATGTTCCGAAAGTTTAATATGTGTATTGTTAAACCATATATAAACCATGGTGGGTTGGGGGGTCGGACCCCCTTTTGTTTTACCAACATACGACCATTTAAAACATAAATAAAAACAATGCCATCATATGTTAAGTAACATCATGGTGGTGTAATGGTGAAGGCCCGACACTTGCAGGGTATAGGTATCGGGTTTAAATCCATTAGACCTTCTAAAAGTTTGCATAGCACAAACCAAACAAGGCCAATGGGAGGTTTCCACATGTCAACCTCTCATTCATCCACCAATGCAATAATTGCCACATGTCCATACTACACTGGTTCACTTGTGTGCCACATGTCAAGAATGAGTGACACGTGGTAGCCTCTCGTGTTGTTGTGTCATCTTGATGATGTTAGCATGATGTCATCATGTCCTTTGTATAGATGAAACGTGGCACATGGCACCCCCATTTTTCCTTTTGCCATGTTTTTACCAAACCTTCAAATGACCATAACTTTTTCATATGATCTCCCTTTGAGGTGATTCACACATTGTTGGAAAGCTATCGCTGAGGTGTATGCAATGGAGTCATTTTCATTAGAATTTGAGAATATCAATTTTTTAGCATTCCAGATCCTCGTAGATCAACTCAATAAGAAAATGATGATTCCAAAAAATAAAATCTACTATTACTTCTACTTTGACTTTACGTGGTCCTAATTTTAGTAAAGAGTTTGTTTTATATAAATTTTCTTTTGACTACACAAATAAATATGTGAATACCTGATTTCATTTATGAGCACATGTATTCAAGGTGTTGAACTTAACTACCCATTTGTTTATACACAAGCTTATGTTGTCTTTAAACTGTTAAACAATTTTAAACCGACATTCTAAAAGGTGATTGCACCACATCTTGTGGTAATGTCATTGTTTGTACAAAGGGAGAATAGTGAAAGTAGAGGAAACTAGATGAAATTTATCTAAGAATATGATCTTGAATTTAAACCATTTAATATAGTTTTTGGTCAAGGAATGTGAAAACTTGTAATTGAATCGCAAGATAACATCATTCAAAATAAGAAGGCAAGGAAAATGATATTTTTTTGTATGTTAATGATGTATTGTATATTCTTATACACATTGATTCATGGTAGACCAAATTAAAATATTATCTACAATATGGATGATCTAGTTCTAGTTACTTATATCCTAAGCAAGGAAGATCTTTAAGACTTAGGTATGTTATGTACCAACTCATTACTAGTATTATTTTTCAATTTCATTTTTGATGGTGTGCTGCTAAGATGTCTAGAGAAAGTTTATGCTGAAAAAGTCTTAAAAACATTTGCATGAAGGACATGCAGGGGGGACACTTTTCTGGTAACACTACAACTCATAAAATTTCAAGTGCTGGATATTACTAGCTCACACTTTTCAAGGACTCATACCCTTACAACCAATTACTATTGATAGACCATTTGAACAATGGGGATTAGATATCATCGCCAAAATTAATCCAAATTCTTCAAAAATACACAAACGCATCTTTTCTTCCACATATTAATTTACCTAATTGATTGAAGCTAAACCATTGACAAGAGTTGTTAAAATAATCATGATCCAATTTTTGGAGGAATATCTAATCACTAGCTTTAGTGTCCCTTATGTATTGGTTTTGGATTGAGTTTTCCTGAAGGAAGGAAATTTTTAAACGACATTTAGCTCACTATTATCTACAAAGAAATGGTGTAGATGAGTCTACAAATAATAATTTAATTTGTATTCTAAATAAAACCATCATTTAACATGAGAAAAATTGGCATAAGGCTTTACCCAATGCCCTATAGGAAGATTGAATCACTCCAAAACTAGCCTTATGAACCTCTCCTTACTATTTGATATATGGTAAAGAAGTTATCTTACCATCGAACATTTTCTTACCTTTTTTGTATTTATATTAATCCTCAAAAGGACATATGTCTTCAACCCTTCAATGTCAAATTGATACTATTTTGAAACTTAAGGAAGAAAGAGAAATGGCTAAGCAAATATTTTCCAGTCACCCAAAAATAATCAAATATTTTCAAGTCACCCAAAATAGTAAAGAGATGTTTTGATAAAGATAAACAAAAACTTGTAGGTAGGATAACTTGTGTTGAAAGGAAATATATTGACTAAGACTAAAGGTAAACACACCAAATTTCAATAGATTTAGTTAGGTCCATTTTAAATAGATGAAAAGATAGATCTAGGCATGTATAAACTGCAAAACTTAAAAAGGGCATACGATTCCCTACTTTTTAATGGCCAAGTTTTGAAACACTATTCTAGTTAACTACCATTTTGATAATTAGCTTACAAATATTGGATTTTAGGTTGCAAATGTATTTGGGAGATTTTGGTTTTAATTTGATTTGGATATAGATGGTACTTTTTTATGTTTTCTAGAAGTAAACTTCAATTTCACTTTCAGTTAGTTTTATGTATTTATTATTATTATTTTTAACCATCTTTTTAGTAAAGGATTTGCCTTGATGGACCTCATAATTTGGCACCTTTGACATGTCTAGTAAGCTCTCTAATTGTTGTTTACAAAGAAATGGGAATATAAGTTTAATTCTTCAATATTATTCATAATACTCAATTCAGTGGCGGAGTTTAAACTTTTTTACGTGAATTAATTTTTTCTAAATTTTGGAAACTCGAGTTCTTTGTAGCAAATTAGTTACCTAGAAAGTTTTCATCCATTTAAAACACATTTTAATAGAATTGACGAATGGACTAAATAAGATATTCATAAAACATTAACTATAACAAGTGTTGCATGTGTTAGGGTCCTAACCCGCACATAGGTTGAACAATATATTCGGATGTAATAAAGGTCAATATTAATAAGGCCTTGCAATAAAATAAAATAAATCAAATGTAAGAAGACCTAATAGAAGATTTCATTTCTAGAAGGATCTTTCTCTAGATGCTTCTTTTGATAGACATATTTAGTATAAATAGGAGTTGAGGGTATGAGAACCCTACCTTGGAGATTATTGTAATAGAGCTCTGCTCAATTGGAGGTTGCCACCTCGAAGAGGCCCGTGAACATTGCTCTCAGAATCAAAGTGTTATTTCTTTTGTTATTCTTATATCCTTTCAGTGTTATTGTGGTGATTTTTCTGGTTATATTGTTGTTATTCTACCATCTCTAGCATTTTATTTATGTTCTGCATACTTTTTATATCTGGGATATTACAAGTGGTATCAGAGAACTTTCCTTGGAAGAAATTGTGGGTAATTTTTTTTTCAAGGTAGAGACGTATTCCGGCATCTTTAAGCCATAGAGATCTATCGTTACGTGCATAAACCCGCGGTTGAGGGATTCATACACACAAGAAATACAAGTGGTTCTTAAGCGAACATCTGTTGGCCACCCTTGTAACCCCTCTTGATACCCCTTCGAGTGGTAGTGCATCAGACAACACTTTTGTATGGATTGACCTAGATTTCCTGAAGCCCTCTTTAGATAAACCAATCGGTCGCCTGATTGCTATAGTGCCATCGAGAACAACACTCGGGAAGATACTCTCTAGTACCTGGGTAGTCGAGTAGTATGGCTAAGGGTATGGTCTATCCTCCTTAGTTAGTGCCCTGAGATATTGGGTCGAGTACTACTGTTGGACCCCGCACGTATATCAGAGAGCTATAGCACAGGGAAAACCCTTATCTATAGAACCATTGAATACCTAACCCTTGGGGACAGAAACATAAACAAATTAAAATATACAAGATCTATTGTTGCACGACTGTGTTCGGGTTGCCAAGTAACTACACATTTATTCCTAGTTAAGAATTTGGGCATTTCATCATTACCGCATTCTTCAGACCAAAGTATAACTCCACAGGTGTAAAAAAAAAAGAAGTCTGGAATTTTTTTCACCATTATTTGAGACCTATTCCATTAGATTCATCTCTTTTCCCTTATCACATTCATACATATCATTTTTCGGAAAAAAATTTGACCCCACCTGCTCCTTTTTTGTTCCCTCGTCCTCATGGCCCATACCTGTAGCCAAGACTTGGAAGCTCGCTTCAATACCTTGCAATCTAGTCTCATCAAGACCCAACAAGAAGTGAAAAAGCTCAGTGCCAATTTTGTTGCCATCAATACAACCATGCAGTCATCAATGGAGGAAATCAAACAAGACCTGACCACCCAACTTGAATCTGTCTTTTCGACACTCTGCACCAAGATGCATATCCCTACAGATAACCCTTCCTCTGACTCACCTCCACATACTTAAGGTGAACATTCCTCTCATTCCCATAACTTTCAACACCATCACTTTCAACATGACCTACGCCTTTTGTGGGTGGATGTGACCAAATTTGATGGCTCGGACCCCACTGGTTGGGTAACCCAAATGGAACATTATTTCTCTTTATACGACATTACAGATGACTTGGCCAAACTTCAGTATGGTGTTCTCCATCTAGATCAATAATGTTGGCAATGGTGGCAATGGAGAAAAACCTCTCGTCAAGGGTATATTGCTTGGACACACTTTGTGGCAGAGCTTTATGAACTCTTTGACACTGACACCAACCATTTGGGATGTTTGACAAAGTTGAAACAATCGGGAACAATGGAAGACTTTATAGCTTCCTTGGAGCACCTAGATTTTTGGACAGAGGGCATGGCTGATGCCTTTTTTTGAGAGTGTTTTATCAGTGGCCTCAAGGATGAGATTTGGGCCCATGTCTTCATGGCTCGGCCTCAAAGTTGGGTGGAGGCTACTAAAAGAGATAAAGAAGCACAACAGATTGTATCTTCTCAAAACTGGAAACCCTCCTTTATCCCTCGCCCTAAACCAGTAAATCCCACTACTCCCTCCGCTCCACTAAAGATCAAAAAATTGACCAGGGCTAAAATGGTTGAACGCCAACTCAAAGGCCTTTGTTATAATTGTGATGACAAATATTTCTCGGGCCACAAGTGTAAGGAACAAAATCTTTTTATGGCCATCTCCGAGGATATTTCGGAAGAGGATGTTGAAACTCCCCTTGTGTCTGAGTCACCTGAAACCACTGACATAACCCCTCCCTCAGACCCTCCCAAAGTAGAACTGGTCATTTCCCTCAATGCTCTCACTGGCTTCTTCGCTCCCCAAACCCTTAAGCTAATTGGTTACATCAAGCATCAAAAGGTCATCATTTTGGTTTATAGTGGAAGCACCCATAATTTTATTCATTGCTGCATTACCTAAGAAACTCATTACTACATCCATGCCGTCAATAATTTCCAAATCATGATTGCCAATGGTCGCTCCATGAAATGTCGAGGGTGTTGTGAAAATGTGCGTCTCCAAATTGGTGACTACCACCTGAAATCTCACACGTTTTCTATCGGCATGGGCGGTTGTGACATTGTGTTGGGTGTAGACGGGCTAAGGACTTTGGGTCCCATTCTCATGGATTTTAAGAAATTAACCATACAATTTGACTAGGAGGGCCACCAATATAAGTTCCAAGGCATCACCACCGGTTCACCTGAGATCATTAGTTCCCATCGCATGGAAAAGCTGCTTAAAAAAGGTCATTTTGGTGTTACTTCCCAACTCCATGCCATACAAGCAACATAGACACCCTCAGTGTCGCAAGACCTCCAAGCCATCCTTTCTAAACATCAAGTGGTATTTTCCACTCCCCAGGAACTCCCTCCTTCCCATGGTGTTCATGACCATTCCATTCCCCTTGTACCTGAAATCGTTCCTCCCAATATCCATCTGTATCGTCACCCCTTTTCCCAAAAAAATGAAATTGAGAAAATGGTCCACGAACTCCTTAATACAGGCGTTATCCACCCTAGTACGAGCTCCTACTCTTCTCCTGTGGTCATGGTCCTGAAGAAATAAGGTTCTTGGTGAATGTGTCATGACTTTCGTGCCCTCAACAAGCTTACCATTAAATAAAAATTTCCCATTCCTGTCATTGATGACCTCCTAGATGAATTGAGTGGTGCCCAATTCTTTACTAAACTTGATCTTTGTTCGGGCTACCACCAGATACATATGAAAAAGGTAGACATTCCCAAGACTACCTTTAGAACTCATGAGGGCCACTATGAGTTTTTGGTCATGCCCTTTGGTTTGTGTAATGCCCTCTCCACCTTCCAAATCTTCATGAATCATGTCTTCTGTCCTTTTATATGTCATTTTGTCTTAGTTTTCTTTGATGATATCCTCATCTATAACAAAACCTAGACATACCATCTTTCTCATATGGATCGAGATCTCCATCTATTCTCTCAGCACCAACTTTTCCTGAAACAGTCTAAATGTGCTTTTGGCGCCTCAGAAGTAGAGTACTTGGGTCATCTGGTTGGCAAGGACGGCGTCAGGGTGGATCCTAAAAAGATTGAAGCTATGCAATACTGGCCTCACCCAAAGACTCTTAAAATCTTGCGTGGATTTCTGGGCTTAATAGGTTATTATCGCAATTTTGTTAAGAATTATGTAAAGATTGCAACACCTCTCACTTCTCTCCTAAAAAGGAACTCTTTCACTTGGACTCCACCCGCTGATCAAGCTTTTCAAACCTTGAAGATGGACATATGCACCACTCCAGTCCTGGCCCTTCCTGATTTCACAAAGACCTTTGTCTTGGAATGTGATTCTTCAGGGAAAGGAATTGGTGTTGTCCTTATGCAAGAGGGTCGGCCTTTGGCCTTTACCAGTAAGCAACTATCTGAAAGAAATCTGGGCAAATCAATATATGAAAAGGAAATGTTGGCTATTCTGCATGCCATTGATCTGTGGCGCCCTTATCTATTGACTAAGTATGGAAAGGCGGGGTATAATGCCTTAAAAAAGATAAAGTAAATAATAATTTTTCCGAGCTCAAGATCCACAAAAAAAAAAACCAGATCCCATAGTATTGACCTCTGCCAATTCGATAATAGGGAGCTTTAGTTGATGGATCCAAATATCGGTCACTTCAGGCGACGGGGGTGCATGTGAGAAAAGCTAATGTTTTGATGAATATTTGTTTATATTGCTACATGTGATAGTAATTGTGTGATTGTATTTAGAATGAACACTGGAGGATGGTAATATAATCTCCCATAAATCTTGGTTTAATGAATTTTAATGGGGGATGTCCTCGAGATTTTTTCTCATTAATGCCAATCTTTTTGAACCTGTGTGGTGAATTGTCATTAATAAAAGCGTAATCAATTTTCATTGAGAAAGTGTGCAAAGGTGGCAGGGAAATCGACTAAGTATGAAAAGGCGGGGCGGTCAGATGGATGCAGATAGACTCAACGTAGGTAGAGTGAAGCTTGCGAGTTTGAAGACTCTGGGGTCAAATTGTAGATAAAACAAGTTTTGGGTGCAAGATGTATATCATGGAACAAGGGGCATGAGAGTTTGATAGCGCCAATCCGGGAAGTAGTGGTTAGAAACATTAACCATGGGAAAAACATTGTTAACTATGTAATATACCTGGAGCTCAACAAAATCAGGTTCAAGTTAAAAGATAATTTGTTTATATTTACTTAAACATTGTTCCTATTATTTTATTTTATTAGTATTTTTTCTAGCCCAAATGCAAACCATGTTCAAATTTGAAGGGTAGATTAACATTTTCATATGCGAGAATACTCTCAAATATGCCAAGCTGTAATATATGCACAATACTAAAGAGGGGAATCATGTCAACACCTTTGTATATGACAGTGGGCTAGAACAATATTTTATTCTTGCTACGATGATGCCTTCAAAAAACTGAAATAATTTTTTGCCAATTCAAGATTGACACAAAAAAAATCATCAGATTCCATAATATTCTCCCATTAATGCATTTTAATGGGAGATGTCCTCAAGCTTTCCTCTTATTAATGCCAATATTTTCAAACATTTGTGGTGAGATGTCACTAGTAAAAGAATAATTAATGTGCATTGGGAAGGGGAAAAGGTGGCGGGGATGGAGGGGAGTGAAAAATGATTTGATACTTTTGTGAACCTGGGAGTCCGTGAACCCGTGAAACTTTGAAGAATCGACTAAGTATGGAAAGGTGGGGCGGTCAGAAGGAGTCATCATAGGTAGAGTGAGGCTTGCAAATTCGAGTAGTGTGTGGTTAAATTATAGATCACCCAAGTTTTGGGTGCAAGATGTATACTCTGAACACGGGGCATGAGAGTTCGATAATGCCTACCCGGGAACCCGCGTCCATAAAATTGGCTAAGTAAGGAAATGAATGGCGGTTGGTCAGACTTGTGATGTCAAGATATAGATGGATATAGAATTTCTTAGTCTGCCACCCAGGAACTCACAAGCATAGAAATGTGACTAAGTATAGAGGAGGAAAAATAAAGGGAGAAAAGAACTTTATGCCTCAGACAACAACACTTAGTCTGATAATTATCAAGCGATATAAACACATCAACTATCGGAAAAACATTCTCAGCCATGAAATATAGTTGGAGCTCAACAGACCCTGGTTGAAGTCCAAAGAGATGTTGCTTATATCTATTTCAACAAGCTCGTAGGTAGAGTGAGGCTTGCGAATTTGAGAGTTTGGGGTCGAATTGTAGATAACCGAAGTTTTGGCTACAAGATATATACCCCAAACACAGGGCATGAGAATTCGATAGGGCCTAGTCAGGAACCTGCGGGCATAAAATTGGCTAAGTATGGAAACGAACAGTGGTCAGTTGGACTCGTGATGTGAAGATATAGATGGATATAGAATTTATGAATTTGCAACCCCGGGAACTCGCGAACATAGATATGTGACTAGGTATAGAACTAGAAACGGATAATAGAGGGGAAGAAGAAAAGGGGAAAATGGGAAAGTATAGAAGAGGAAAAATAAAGGGAGAAAAGAACTTTATGCGTAACACAACAACACTTGGTCTTAATTATGGAAAGGCAGGGCGGTCAAACAAAGTTGTCATAGGTGGAGTGAGGCTTTCAAGTTCGAGGAGTCCGGGGTCGAATTGTATATCACTGAAGTTTTGGGTGCAAGATGTATACACGAACACGGGGCATGAGAGTTTGATAGCGCCTACGCGGGAACCCGCGGTCATAAAATTGGCTAAGTATGGAAATGAACGATGGTCGGTCGGACCCATGATGTGAAGATATAGATGGATATAGAATTTCTCACGCCGCCACCCCGAGAACCTGTGAGCATAGATATGCGACTAAGTATAGAACCAAAAACAAATAATAGAGGGAAAGAAGAAAAGGGAAGAATGGGTAAGTATAGAAGAGGAAAAAGAAAGGGAGAAAATAACAGTATGCCTCACACAACAACACTTAGTCTGATAATTATCAATCGATAGAAACACATCAACTATGGGAAAAACATTCTCATCCATGGAATATAGCTGGAGATCAACAGACCCTGGTTCAAGATAAAAGAGATGTTGTTTGTATCTATCTCAACAAGCAATAGACAAAATATATGACTTGGCATACTTAGATGAAAGAATTCTGACGGATTCATCATCGTAGGTAGAGTGAGACTTGGGAGTTCGAGGAGTCAGGGGTCGAATTGTAGAGAAACGAAGTTTTGGGTGCAATATGTATACCCTGAACATGGGGCATGAGAGTTCAATGGCACCTACGCGGGAACCCTCGACCATAAAATTGGATGAGTATGAAAACGAACGACGGTCAATTGGACTCGTTATGTGAAGATATAGATGGATATAGAATTTATCACTCTGCCACTGATCCAGGTGGATATCGGTGGCCACCCACCTTTTCCAAATGGCTCAAAACAATTTTCTGGCCATTTTGGCAATTTACTATTTTTAGCAGGTTTTAACTTCCAGGGCCATTTTGAGGGTCCAAATGAAGGTTTTTCGAGATCGAGGTTCTCAATGATAGCTGAAGGCATGATTGGGCCTCCAAAATGAATCTCCTCGACAATACCTTTCCAACAAGCTATCACACGCCTAAAACGGAGATCGTATGCAAAAGTTACAACCCCGGGAAGTTGATGTACTCACTTACCCAAACGGGGCCCACATGACTTTTGGC
>JZKD02S2209387.1:827165-849016 GCA_000966675.3 Picea glauca | reverse complement strand
ATGGAGTACAAATTTATTTATTTCAAGGTAGCAACATAGAAAATACAATTGACATTAAGATAAGTTAATATTCATGAAGATATGAAGTATCTAAGGAAAAAAAACAGAAGAGTTGCAAACCATTGGAACAAGTATAGACAAAGTAAATGAAAAACAATTGGATATGGAATATGGGTAGAAGTATGCACCTTTGTATGTATTCTTCTACACTTCTTGTTAAGAGTTCTTTGCCTTGTCCAGTTTGTTTCAATGAAAGAAAGTACAAAACAAAATGAACATGAACGTAAGTTGTTATGTAAGGAAAAAACAAGGATTATGTACATACAATAAATAAACTAGAATAAAAGGAATAGAGTAACAGATAGTGATAGAAGAATGTACTGGGTTTTTTTTTCTTCATCCATGTATGTGTATATATAAAAAGTTGTGTAAAATTTTTTTGTGTCCAAAATCAATTACAAACCAGGAAAAACTAAGAAGTTGGCTAACTTGGTTTTGTGCAACAATCTAGACAGATATGCTTTCAAACATAGAAATATGATTTTGCAATATGTTTGATGTATATTTCATAATTCAAGTGCAATACCAATTGTATCGTGATCAGACCAATATGTGTTTAAGATAAAGATGTTGTATTGATAAATGGGCACATTCGACCATACATGGTCAATAAGTGTCTTTTGTACATGGTTTATCTTGTCCAAAAGAAATTGGAGACTATATTTGCACATGTATTTTTCCAATTCTTTTGTTCTGGCATTATTTTGTAGCATGTCAATATTGAAGTCTCTTACAATGACAATGGTTTCGTTCATATGAAAATTCTCTAATGCATTGGAAAGAACATTTAGTATGCTGGATAATGTTGCATGTGGAGCAGCATAGAGATTCATTATTGCAATTTATGATCCATGGAGAATTACTTTTGCGAGCACCATCTCAACATTGTTTTATTTGAAATGCATAGGCTCCAAAATTGTTACATGTTTTTTCACTAACACCATCACCCCATGTGTAATGTAACTCGATATGCAGTTGTGATTTGGAAATTGCTTATTTTGCATGCATAATGTCATGTATGTTTCCTGCAAGCACAGAATATCAGATTGCATTGTGTCATAGTCATTGAGTATATCATCCATATGTACATGTAGGTTGCGCATGTTAAGTGAGAGAATTGATACAGATTAGTTTGTCTGTCTGGATTCGTGATCATACTGTAGATGCCACTTTGCGGTAGTCCTAAGGCGTTGCATCTCAATATCAACTTTGTGTTTGACTTTGAAGTTATCTTTTGTAAGAGCACTTAGTAAATATAAGGAGTCTATACTTCTGACACGGGACAGTGCTGTGTATACAGTCCATGTATTCGAATTCCAGTAGGGTCAAATGCAACACTATCAAGTGTTAGTCCTTGCAATCTGTGGACTGTATGTGCACATGAAAGTTTAATTGGAAACAATTTTTGAATCTTCAGTCTGCCTGTCTTTGTTGATGTGGATATTGGTTTCGATATTCGTAAGATAGGTGTCCAATCACGTGCAATGTTTGAATTATATAGATAAGCCAACTTGTTTACTTGTCGGTGGCCTATATGCAGCTCATGGAATTTAATCCAGAGGACATCAAGGTTTTTTTTTTTGGTATAGCCTTTGAGTATTCCATCTACACCATTTACCAAGCCATCCCATGAATCATAGTTGCAAGCATATATTTCAACCAACACGTCTAATTTCAGGACAAGTTGCAAAGGCAAAGTGGTTGTATGCTCCCGACGTGGTACATTTCCATGGTTGTCTTCTTCAAGGTCAATTGAATTGATGATGATATCATCACCAAGCATGAACAATAGCATGTAACTGTTATGCATTGCAACATCCCTATTCGTGTGGAACAAGTAAGGGAACATTGGGTCTGTTGGTGCAGGTCGCATGCACCTTGAATTGATATATGTTAAGGCATCATGTGTTTGGAAGTTTGTCCGCATTCTATTCATAATTGCAATAAATATTCCATTTGTTTGTCGCATTGTAGTATGTAATTCAAAGCATTTTATATCGTCTTTCCATAATTCATGTGTCACTCCTTGCATATTGATCGTAGGTTGTTCAAATATCAAATAATCTTGGATGGGTTGCACCTGGTAAAGATCACCAAATAATATCATGTCGATGTTTCCAAAGTATTTGGTGTGCACATGTTTTATGTTTCTCAGACGGTTGCCAATGGAATACAAGAAGCGACTTCCAATCAAAGATGCCTCATCTATGAAGACAAGTTGCATTTTTTCATAAATCTTATACAAGGTATCTAACATTTCCTTGTTGAGTGGAAGAAACTGTGACTTGTTAAAAGGCATAAAAAATGCAAAGTGGATTGTTGTTCCACCTGCATTATTTGTAGCTTTTCTTTTGTATGCAACTATTAGCCCCTTTGGTTTCATAGGATCAGAGGAATTTTTTGAATTATAGATTCATATAAGCATTTGGAATAGTGCTTTCATTATGAATGTCTTGCATGTTCCCGCACCGCCTATAAGGAACAAGTGCATAGGAGTTTGCATGTTCAAGCTTTTTTAATTGCAATGTCCTTTAGAATTGTTTGTTGCTCTCAATTCAATAGACGTCTGACTCAATGGTATTCGTTATTTTCAATAAGGAAAGGATGTTTTGTGACTTGAAATCCAAGATTGATACATTTTTCAATGCTGGTTGCTCGAGGACGAGGCAAATCTGCTTGCAAGTCATAGGAATCACATAGAGTTCTAGTTTTTTTACAGTTTGTGAATGTCTCATCAACATTGTCAGCGTTTTCTAGTTCATGAAATGCACTTTCTAGATCACCCCATGTTGGATTAACATTGTATGTAAATCTAGATTCATTGGTTTGTATTGTAGTCTCGGAGGGAATATATGTAGCTTCCCATCTAGGGAAGTTATGTTTTAATGTGTTTTGATTTTGATCAAACGGAACATATAACAATAGTTTTTATCTACAATAATTTGCATAGTTAGTATGTTTGTTGTATTTGACAAAGCGTATTACAGAGGTTTTTTTTCTTTTCGATATGCGTGCACCATTTTTTTTGTAATGCGATACGAACACTGCTAAGAAGATATGCTTAATAGGAGATGGAAGTTGGAGGTGATAATCAATATAGAGAGAGATAGTGCGTCCTCTGAATTGTCAAGCTCTTGTTCTAGCAAAGATGATGGTTTAAGCACAAATGTGTGTTTCTCAAGTGGAGATGTGTTTATGAATACACATTTCCTTGAACTACAATTGAGGGGCAGGGAAAGTGAAATGTGGACTGCTTGTTGAGTAGACATTTGTTGAAGATTAAGTAATGTATTTCCAAGCGTATGTATCATTTGCATAGCATCAATATGAAGTCTTTCATGTTCTTTGCGTATTCTTCTGAGTGCACTAGTCATAGATTTGTCAACCTTTGTCATATACGAGGTACAGTAAGATGCTGCAACATATGCATTGAGGAAATACTGTGCATCTATATTTGCATTCCACATAACTTGCATGTCCTTGGAAAGACTATTGTTCCAAATATGGGAAAGTTTGCGTTTAAGAAAAAATGTTGGTTGTTTAAGTGTACATTGTATGGCTTAGATGTACTCATCTTTTGTTCAATTTAGCTCCATCAAGAATTCGTTGAAGTTCATTAACTCATCAAAGTCTCATTGTTCTAGAAATGCGAACAAGGATTTAGATTTCCCAATGACAACATTGTCCTCTAAACTAAGTGGATCTATGATTCTTGTTGTTCTGATTGGCGGCACAGGGAAGTTGTATCTGCAAAGTGGATTTTTTCATTTTTTACAGCTTCTTGTATGATAATGTCTATGAACTTTGGCAAGTTATGGATCCAAATGATCTTTGTTGTATGTTATGTATTTGTCCACAAATTGTTCAATTTGTGAGTTGTTTTCATTTCCATAGACCGGTGTACCCTCTATCCACAACATTGTGTGGTCATGCTCACTCCCCCTATTATGGAACTCAGTCACAAAAAAGTAGTCTAATATGTTTTCGAAAAACTTTTCATCACTGCATATCAATTGTTTCAATGCATTTATTCTATGTCTATCGTAGCAAATAAATGTCGTTGGGTATTTTCTTATGAGGTAGTCAATGTCATCATTTTCCAATGTGTCGTGAGTCAGCGAATCCATGTACCAATGTTTTAGCAGGTCTTTCATTCTCTGATTCATCGCTTGTATCAAATTCACTAGCAGTCTCGAGAGTCTGTGCAGAGATGTCATCCCCTTCTCCAAGAACATTGTTCCAGTTGTCATTTATACAAATGTTTTGTACTTTGTACAGGGCCCTGGAACATATTTCTTTTAATTATTTCATGGCAACATGCACACACACTTTACCTGTCAAGTATTCATTCTTGTATTGCAAGTGTCTTTTGAGAGCTACAACAATTTTCATTGTATCACTAATGAATTGCGGAAAGTCTTTTTGTACAACATCTAGTTGGGTAGGCACATTAATAATTGATCTTGTTGAGCCCATTTGGGGTCATTTATAGCCCCAGGTTCTAATTTTTGCAAATGCAATTCACATAGACACAATTCTCTCTTCAAGTTTTGTAAGTGTACTTATATCTGAAAGTGGTGTATTACATCTTATTTGGTCAGGCGTTGCAAAGTGTGGTATTTTCCATTTTCAATTGATCGTTTGCATGGAAGCCAAATATTGCCACTGGAAATGTTCTATCATTTAGTGCTAAGCCGAGGTATTCCTATTCCAAATCAGGCGTGAAATACTCAGTGTTTTTTGTGAAATTCAATTGATCGCAAATTGCACATGCAATGGAAGGAGTGTCTTTAATTTGTTTCATATAGATCTGTTTTGCATCTTTCTTCCCTAGAAAAGTATGTATAGAAAGCATTTGCTGGTTTTCATTTTGAGCAGTGCATGGTGTTGGCTCTAGCCCACGAAATGTGATTTTTTCCTCTCGGTCAACACCATGATCATTGTGGTATATGTGGTGATACTTTTTTCTCTCACGTATCTATTTTTTCAAGATGTGGTAGGTTAACTTATGCTTCCCACTGGAAACTAGTTTCACTTGTTGACAAGCCATGTTGGAGGTGGAATCGACATTTCTTATGAGCATTGCATCCTCACCATCTCGATGATGCAAAATGTGATTTTCTTTGTCATTCGACATGTGATGTTTGTGTTCAACAGAAAATGTGAAAATACGATTGTGTTGTGCAAGAACAATTTTTTTTAGGTTGTGATATGTGAGTTTCTTTCTAGAAGGAAGCGTACCAATGTATTTTTTTCTCTCACATATGACCTTTTTCAAGTTGTGATAAGTTAGTCTACGTTTTTTTTTCAAGGTCTGGATGACTCATGAAAACTCGAATGAGTTTCATTCTAATTAAATAGCATGCGATGCTTATGCAAATTCGATGTGGTTTGGGTGGCATGGACACTGGATCCTGAACTGGTAGTATTTCTTACACTACCAATGTATTTTTTTCTCTTGCGTATGACCTTTATCAAGTTGTGATAAGTTAGTCTACGTTTTTTGTTTAAGCTTTGTATGGCCTCATCACAACTGGGACAAGTTTCATTCTCATTAAATAGAATGCAACACTTATGCAGATTCGATGTGGTTTGGGTGGCATGGACAATGGACCCTAAACTAGTAGTATTTCTCATCAAAGGTTGATAATGGATATGTGGCGTATCTTTTTTCAACAAGATGATGTCAATTGTTCGATTGTAGTTTGAATCAATACAGTAGGAATGGACAGTACCATCTGACAGGGCCAACCAAACCTTGATATTTACTCCGAATATGATAGATATCCATTGCAAACATAATCTTCCACCCTCTACATTTCCTTTCTCATATGGCAGTGCCATGTTTACAAGGTACTTCCAATTGTTGGCATAATTTCTAGGAGATATGGTAGAAGGTGTTGATGCAAGCAACTAAAAGACTGTTGGGTTGCCACCTATAATTGCATTGCAAAAGGATTGTACAGTGTAAATCCATAGTGACTGCACATTGAACTTTGTTTCTACCAAATAGCAAATTGCATCGAACAAACTATCTCCACAACTAGATACAATAGTTGTCGCTATGTGCAATCCATGGGAGTGTATATGATGAATAATTCGTTTCCAATGAAATTCAAGGTATTTTCAAATGAGGGACAAGTAAATACGAGGTCCTCCAATATTGCATATGGATAATTTTGTATAGAGTAGTGGTTCATAATGACCACTGACAGGATTGGCATCATGGAACAAGATGCAACATGGATTGCTAGATGCAGTTTTTTTGAATAGTAGATATCTTTTTTTTCTTGTCAATGACCATATTCCAATTGATATATCCAGCCACTTGGACAACCACCGTATACAAAATGTATCTCCCCAAAGTCCCCTCTCATGTGCAGGAAGAATTGCAGATGCAAACAACCACATCTTTGAAAAATACGTAGTGACATCATGTATTCCATGCAACTGACAAAGAAAATCATATGCCAATTCGTATTGATATGAATACAATGCCTCAAAGTTTCCATTTTCTAAACAACCCAAGAAATAATTTATCAATCTATTGCATAGGGCAGTCGAGGAATAACAAAAATGCAATAGAACTTGAAATGCATCGAAGAGGCAATATCCTATAGTATACGAGAATGCATCCAATCTAAATATCCCATTTCTATGCAATACCTAGTCAATGTTGTCATGTACAATGGAGTTTGTCTCTATTTCATAGGACTCAACATATATTACTTGGTTCATCTCTTAAGTTGTTATTTTCAAGATGTTTCTTAGTTATATTCAGTTTATATGAAAATAGAGAAAAAGAGAAAGAAAAAAACTAAGAGTGCGGAATTGCATACCAATTCCGCTATGTATCCTTCAACCTTATTCCTGTCAAATTCAATCCCCCTAGTCGCTATAGAATATGACAAACAAACAATCGTATAGTGATCAGTGAACCAAACAGAAGAGACAACACAAATGAAATAACACTATAAATTTGCTCAGCACAAAGACTGAGTATTCAAGGCATATCATTTTTTAACCTATGCCACGTGTGCATTCTATAAGTGTTTCAGTGACAAAAGACGCTTTGCAAGACATAAAGGACAACATAAAACCAACAGGTGCATGAGGTTTTTGATCTAGAGAATAAAAACATGCCCTGTCACAAGGTCCTGACAGATGCTTGCTCCGTAATGAAAACTCTGAATTCGTTTTCTAAACCCATTTGAATTGTTATTTTCGAAAGAGCTATGGCACGATATCCAGGACAGGGAAGTTGGCATATGTGATTGGAAGGGAACAGCCTGGAAAAAATGCACCAAACGTATGGTTTCCAAAAACAAAAAATATGAGGAGAACATTTGATTTCATTTTGTATATTTCACTGTGGCTGCAACAGATGTGGGTTCTATGTCCAACATCGACATTCAAAGGGGAACCGGATGTTTTGGTAGGGAACAAATTGGGAAAAATGCATGAAACGTATGGTTTTGAGGACCAAAAAAAATGAGGAGAAAAATTTGAATTTATTTTTTATATGTCACTGTGGTTGCGACAAGAACAAGGACAAGACAACAACAAACGATTGTTTCTCTGGTCATAGAAGTCACACATAAAGGTGTTCTGCAAGAGGATTTTGACCCAGGGATTCCCAGTATTGAAAATTCTTGCTTGCAAGCTGCAAATAGTAAACAAAAAATAAGGAATAGCAACAAAACCTTGGCACCGAAACTTACCTATGAACGAGGAATGACAGAAGCGCAGTTCCAAAATGCGCAAACTGCCACAATAGGCCCAAGTGCGGATGCAGGACTCCAACCTTGCAAAGTTGAAGCAAACAAGAGTAGGCAGTAAACAACAAACCAGTGAACAAGCACCAAGAGAGGTCCAATTGCAGCTGCAGAACCTCAACTTTGCAAAGTTGAATCAAACAACAACAAGCAGCATTGAACAAACCAACGAGCAAGCATCAACCAGTGAACCAGTAATGCCAATGAAGAACAATATTGCCCAAATTCACTGTAGACAAGACTGTATCCAAAAACCAGAGGAAATTGTATTGTAACACGCTTGTTGAGTAAACATTTAAGGCTGTGAGGCCTGCTAGGTAAACACTTAAGGCTGTTAGAACCATTGAAGGGCCTCACGCTGTGAAAGCATTTAATAAAGAATGCAGTGTGTCAGGCCTGTTTACGTATGCAATAATGAAAATGCCTCTCTAAGTACGCAATAATAAAGAAAAATCAGAAATAATAATAATAACAATAGTTTGAACAATGGAGACTATGCAAAAAAAATTTACTCAGAGGACAAAGTAATATGAAGTCAACTAATAAAAAATTGACTATCCATGCTCAAAACTTTGGATATCTAAACATTTCAATATGAATAGTACAAATTCAAAAAGACCATAGATGATAAAAACTTTGGATATGCTAACATATAAAACATTGAGAATAGTGAAGCTGGCAATAAGACTTCAAATCTATTATCCAATGAGATCATGACATATAAGGGTTTTTTTATTATATAAAAAGTAATGTTTTTAGTTCTCTAGTTCAAACAATAGAGATTATGCAAAAATTTGTAGTCAACGAATTATCGATCGCTCTAGTCCCTCTACGCCTTCGGCAAGAACTAATAAGATGTCCATAAAACATTAACTATAAGGGAAATCTCTTTTATTCAAGTTCAACCAACAATTATTAGAAACATATATCATCCTTATTTTATTAGACACGAGTTACTACTTTCCTAATAATAATAATAATTGAATGGTGAAGGTAGAAAAAATTATTATTGGGGAAACATAAATATTTTTATTGAGGCTATGAAGGCGCAGTGGAAAAAGGTCTATGATATTGAGGTAACTTCATTAAGACTATAAATTCTCGCACACATTGAATCAACACCATGAGAATTGGTAAAGTTGACTTAAAGATAATCTTTAACCATTAATCAAAGTAACTCTATGATGTTGATTAGTACTTGAAACTTTGAAAGTTTCATGCTTTAGAAGAATTGATCCCATCATGGATTTCCTTTTAGTGTAACTAATTAGTTCTTGCAGTTTGGGAGCCATAATTAAGTAATTACATGTCATCATTGAAATTGTTTTCTAAAGGTACCCACTATTACAATAAAGCATTTTGAATTGGAGCAAAAGCTAATATTCCTTGCATTTATTTTCTTAACTTAATAGCATATTTGTAGAGATTCATAGCTTTGTTCAATTTATTTCCATTTCTATAACTTCAATAAATTCGTATTCTTTAAAAAGCTCCCATCTCCCCCACTTTCAAATTCCTATTCTTTAAAAAGCTCCCCTCTCCCCCACTTTTGAGTTGTTTTGTTGAATTGAATTTTGGAAGGGAGAACACTTAGCTCTAGATTTTTCAAAAGTTTTATTTTATTATTCAAATTGTGGCTTGACTTGAAATTTGAGTTTTATTTTTTTATTTTTAAAGGTGTTATTTGGCTTAATGTGAATTTCATTGTGTAGCTTTTATCCTTGAATTACATTCCTCCTCCTTTTTGAAAATTTTCCATGGAAGATCTTTAGGAGCCTTTTATAAGCAAATCGATTTTACTTAAAGATATATTAATCGAGATGATTTAGAATAGCTTGTTAAAATATTGGGTGCTTCGGGCATTTAAAACTCGAACTCTTTTGGAAATCACTCAATCATTAAATTGCCCGACCAAAGATAGAGCTTGATCAAGTTAGTAAATCATTAATTTGGGTTAATACTTTAAATATAGATAGGTGATTAGATCTTTCAAAGCTGATGAGTTTCTACTTAAATGTCTTGATCTCAAATTAGGCAATTCAATAAAAAGAAATCCCTCAAATTAGGCAATTCAATAAAAAGAAATCAAATTAGGCAATTTTATTTTCAATAAAAAGAAATCCCTCAAATTAGGCAATTTTATTTTCAATAAAAAGAAATCCCTCAAATTGGGCAATTCAATAAAAGGAAATTTTGTTTTCATATCCATTTTTGGATGACTGGGCTAGTTTAGACATGTGCAGTCTTTAAACGTGCCCTATATTTTGAACACTTAATAATTTAGGAAAACCTCTCAGGCAAGTGATTTATTACGAAATCAAGAGGATTTCATCGCATTAATTGCAAAGGGTTTGAGTTTTTTCTTCACCAAACTACATTGTTTTTATGTATCATTCAATTTAAAAAGTTTTTCTCTATATGCATGAAACATTGTTGAGTTTGATTTCGGACTTCAAGTGATCATTCTAGTGCCCTAGCCAACGCCAACTATTGGTAACTTAGAGTTTCTTTTCAATTTGGGTAATTTGATACACATCACCTAGTAAGTACAATATCTCACTCTATATTCTACTTTATGATTAGAAGAATTTTATCCTTCACAATCCAATCTGAATTATAGATTAGAAAAAACGAAATGAATTTATTTTTTTTAGTTATTTAAAATATAAATTGAAAAAAATTAATTATATATATAGAATCATTAAAAAAGTGAAATTTGATAGTTACTTTATTTCAAATTTAATTTTTAAAATTATTATTAATTTTGAAAATTATAAAATTCATTTTATATACTATAATAATATTTAGTTATGTAATGATGATCATAATCATGATAAAAATAATATATTATTTTTAAATAATTATAGAATTGTTTTATGACTATTAAGAAAGTAACAAATAGTTAGAAGAAATAGAAGACTAAGCTTAGTACAAAAGCAAAACCAATGATTGAACCTCTTCCTCTAAAAGAGATTAAAAGACCAATTTATTCATATACCGATCACCATATAGGATTGGATAATCATCAAGAAGTATTTTGTAAAATAAAGTATGGTTTTGGACTAATGATATTATTGATGCTTCAAAGAAACACATAGAAAAAATCAAAAGCATTCAAAATTTGTGAAAATCCTTGATTCATCATGTTGATGCCTTGCACTCAGATGATTAGATGGTTTGTGATGTTGATGCCTTGCACTGAGATGATTAGATGATTTGTGCCTCACACTGAGATGATTAGATGGTTTGTTATGGTTAGTCAACATACATATATAAATACAAAGAAAAATTATAATGATGAGGGTAAACTTTGTCTACCGATGTTGAAGCTTACTATAACTTTCCTAAAGTAGACATTTTACTTAGTGAATGATTGGGTTTGGGTTTTGATAATGAGTATAATATGTATGAGTTGTTAGTTGTTTTGTATGATGAGAAATTTTTAAAGTGGCTAGTTTTATTATATTTGTATTGTATATTGTAATTATTTTTTAGTTAAATAATATTTTTTTTATAGTATAGTGGGTTTAATGGTTAAGAACATGTGTTTCCTTTTAAGAGGTCATATGTTCAAATCCAGAAAGGGTAGAGTATGTATACCTTCATAGACAAAATCGTCAAAAAACTACCTACCAAAAAATAAACATTAAAACTAATCTTTTTTAAAATGATATCGAACTGTTTTTTCTTATCAGATTTCGTGATCTCGTCAGTGCGAATAAATGCAACATCGACTGTTGAGAAATAAACAGTTGAGATCGCTATCATGCTTTCCACGACGCATACGAAGAAATAATAATAGGAAGCACGCAAACGCCGTAAATATTACAGACATCATGACGATTTCGATGACACCGATAAATTAGTCGTGATTTAGTAATAAAATTTAAATTTATGTTTTATACAAAGACACTTTGACCGAGAAATTAGTCATGACTTAGTCATTTAGTAATGAAATTTAAATTTATCTTTTATATTATTAAATTTAAAGTAAATTAAAGGAAATGATATTTATCATTAACATTTTATATTTCATATGAAAGTTTTTACTTTGGATGATTTTATATGGTGGTAAAGAAAAGTTTGTCAAAACGCAACTGAAATTTTAAATATTAAGAATTATTTAAATTTTATGGTGTATTATTATTTTAAATATTAAGAATTATTTAAATTTTATGGTGTATTATATTAATAATTATTTTATTGAAATGTTTTAAATGTCATAAAATTTAAAAATTTTAATTGGAAAAAAAAAACAATTTTCAATTTTATTTTTTTATGAATTTATATTTTATTAATTTTGAGAAATCAAAATTTGTTTTAAATATATTTATTTATTTATAAGATAAGATAATATTGAAACTTTATACAACTTACAATTTTCTCATACTTAAATATTGTATTATTAAGCTAAGTTAATTGTGTTTATTATTAAATTAATTGTGGTTATTATTAAGTTAAATATTGTTTTCAGTATATGATTTAGTTTTAAATTCCTCCACTTGAATAACATTTTATATCTATGAATTTTTTTAACCTATAGTTGACATCATATATGATTTAGTTTTAAATTTCTCCACTTTAATAACATTTTATATTTATGAATTTTTTTAACCTAAAATTGACACCATTTTTTTTTTTTTTAAATAAAAAAGGCAAAACCTATTATATTAAGCTTTCAAAAAAGGAGAGACATTTGGCATGCATATGCCAGTTGTCCTGCCTATACAGGAAACCAGGACAGCTGGCCTGTCCACAACAACAAGCAAAATTAGGCATAATGTTTCGCCACCCTGCCCGAAGGAAACCAGGGATTATGTTCATTATGCTCAACAGTAAAAGAAAGACTGTGCTAGAGCTAACTATGCTAAGAACTAAAGAGCTACGGCTCTGATAAACAGTAACTGAAAAGAGCATGGAGACCATAAGGAAGACTAGAACCTATTCAGTCGAAGTTGCCGCCATTGACAGGGAGGACGAAGGGTTGCGCACATGTGGGGCATTGGAGTCGAGGTGTAGCTTTGGAGTAGGTCGCGTACAGCATGTCTAGGCATTGGCTGACTCGCACAGCTCTGAAGATTTGATCCTCCACGAGGCTGCGCACTTCAAAGATCAGATTCAGGTGTTTGGGATGCAGGAACGACGACGAAGGTGGCGAATTCCTTTCAGACTCCGCTTCCTTTTGACTCGGCGTCGTCCTCTGCTGCTGCGCGTCGATAGTACGCTTCGGCTGCGCCTCCTCCGCCTCCATTGCCTTGTAATCCGACATTGTCCTCTATGTCTGCGCCCCAGTGATGGCTTCCGGTGGCTCCTCCTCCACAGGGCAGGACGCGAATTCTGCACTCGGGGCTATGGTGGGCATAGGAGAATCACCCAAATTGGGTGCAATTGACTTGTAACCGAAGCTCGTCGGAGGATCCCAATTGTCCGGGACAACGAACAACCGGCTCTTAGAGAAGTCCAGTGGAAGCATGATGGACAGGTCCTCCTCAACGTAGGTTTGAGGCGGCGAGTTTGCTACAGTGGCGCCACCTCGGCGCTTTTTCTTAGCCAAGAGCATAGTTATGGCAAACCTCTGGTGCCTTTTCCTCCGTGAGTCCGCTGCGTACCAGCCAACGCATCAGCGAGGTCGACCCCTTACCCGTGGCATGGTGAGGGCTAGGGCGAAGTCTCCTGCGTAGCGATGCTTGCCCTGCTGAAACAAATTCGAATGCGAAGTGGGAGGTCCGCTCAAGCTAATGTATGCATAACCCGTAGCTTCCAGCATTAACGCCGAGAGCTTAATGCTCTGGCTGGCGTCCCCTGCCCACGTGCGAGGAGCTCCATCATAATCCGGTGATCTACGGAGGCAAGGGCCCTAATAACTGTCCGCATCCAGGAGTAGGTGCCCCCATTAATGGCCTCTCCGTTGGCGCCTCCACGTGCCCAATCTGTCCACTTGTCACCCCATCCAGGAGAAATTGACACCATATTAATGGGTGTGAAAGGTAAATTGAAAAAAAATAAAAATATTAAAATGTCCCATGAATTTCATGATTTCATTATAATTTATATTTAAACTTCACAATGATGTAAGATGCTTTATTTTTAAACTTAAGTTTGATTAATCGAATTATGTTTTATAAAATCATTGAAATTTCTTTCCAATACTTGCCAATATGTCTACACCCATTTCTCCTTATCACTAATTTCATTATAATTTATATTTAAATTTCATAATGATATAAAATGCTTTATATTTAAATTCCATAAAAAGTAAGAAATTAATATTTTCAACATTAATAATTTGAAAGGATATATATATATATATATATATATATATATATATATATATATATATATATATATATATATATATATATATATATATATATATAATTTAGATTTGTAATGTAGTGATTAAGGAGGTAGTAATATATTATAAAATATATTAATATTTTTAAATACTTTAATATTAATGTATTAAACAAGCATAAATCCATTTTACAAATATCTAATTACAAAATTCAATTCTAAATATCTAATTGTTTTTTACAAAACCAGAATCCTGGCCTCAACACCCTATTACTCTTCTCGAAATCAAAACATCTTAACAATTTTAACAGTGAAGACGAGTATAAACTTTCCCATCAGACAATCAAAGTAAACTTTTTTACATTCTCTTCTTTAAGTGATTTTCAACCTTCTTAAATCCTTTAAATTTTAATTATTATTAATAATTAATTAGTCTTAATTATATTATTAATTATTATTAACTATATTGTTATTAATTACTTATATTATTATTTAATAATTAATAATTATTACTGATTAATAATTCTCCTAGCTTTAAAATTTATCTTTTTATTATAAATTTTTACCTTATTAATAATAACAAAATAACTCTCACTTTTATATACCCCTGTTTCAATAATCTTTTCATACTTTCAAGACTCTGTAATGATGAGTGGAGTGTCAAAAACTCCATATACATTTTATTTCTAGAATTACAAAATTAGCAATTTTAAATTTATAAAAAGTTATACATTATATATTTTAAATAAAAAATTGATGATTGTTTTAAAATTCAATCAAAAATAATTTTTTAATAAGACAAATATGACACATTATAAAAACAAAACAAATATTATACTTTTAATATAAAATTTTAAAAAATAAGTAAGTCAAATAAAATTGTATGAAATAAAACTAAGTCGATAAATTGTATGGTGAAAAACTCTACATACTATATGAGAGAATTTTGGGTGCCCCATAATGCATACACTTGCACTTGAAGGAAAAATAATGAATTGGGGATCCTTATATCCCATATACCCAAAGAAGTCATATATTGGGTGCCCATAGTGCATACACGCACTTGAAGGAAAAATAATGAATTGGGGATCCTCATATCCCATACAACCAAAGAAGTCATAGGCAAACACTCCCTTGATAATTAGTTTGTTGTGTTTTTCATGAGTTCATATTTATTAGATATGGTATGTTAAATTGAATTCATTTGCAAGGATGATGGATTGGGCATGGTTTCCTAATGAAAGGCCAAGGATGGATTGGGCATGGTTTCCTAATGAAAGGCCAAGGATGGATTGGGCATGGTTTCCTAATGAAATGTTTATTGTCAAATCTTATGGGATTATAAGTATTCTTACAATTATTCTTAAATATGTGATTAATTATTTGTAGCTTTGTATGAGTCTAACTTTTGCAAACCTTTTTTGAGATTGTTTAAAGAAGCAATCAAAGTATTGAAAGACATTGGTGATTGAAACTTATATGAGAAATCTATGTACATTCATTCATATGGTGATATAAAATCTCCCCACGCATTACTTGTATATGTGTCCAATAGGTTGGTCATCGAAGGAATTACTTATCAAGTAGCATTGCATGGGTTCAATGCTCACTTGTCTTCTAAGAAAAATAGATTATGTCCCAACTACCCGCTTTGTATTGATCCATATGGACTCATTGACTCTCTTTGGGCCAAAATGGAGGGAGAAATAATGCAATATTATCACTTCCTAAAAGAAAAATTTCAGATGCATGATCCTTTTGAGCAAGGATAATTTTAAAGATGGAAATTTATCTCAAATTGTAGAAACCTTGGTGAATCTTACTAGTCCTTAATAAGCAAACTATAAAATGTTTGGTGATATTTTTGTAAAAATATTCAAATTTCTAAGGATTTTATATAGTTTCTATAAAATTTGTGTTATTTCTCAAGTAAAAAAAAATATTCTATAAAATTTGGGTGAATCATTTAAAAAAAAATGGAAATTGGAAAATGTTTTTTTTCGGAAAAAGCAAGAAGAAATAGCCCATGGGAGATATAGAGCCCCTAAAATTCTCTATGCCTTGGAGATCATAGAAAATCATTAGGCTTCGATTAGTATAACAATTCTCTATAAACATGAGAAAATTAAGGTAGAGAAACTCAAGAAGAGAGACGTTAAACTATGAAGAAGTTAAAGAAAGGCCAAGGAAAAGAGCATAAAAAAGAGAAAAGAAAGACAAAGAAAAGAAAACCAAATAGAAACAAAGTATTTAGAATTAAAGGAGAAAGGTAGATTACAGCAGGAACAAGCTAGGAAGTTGCAAATTTAGAAACTAAAGAAAGATTCAAAACATATGAATAATTCAACAATGCAAAAAAATGTTACTAATACATAAATTCAAACTCAAACTCAAGAGAAAAGTCCTAAAAATAAATAATGTTACTAATATAGAAAAGTACTAAAAATAAAGGACAAGAAGTGACCATTGTTCAAAAATAATCAAATAAGGAGGTTCTGACAAGGAATGTTGAGAAAAATACAATTGAGAAAGAAATTCCTAAATCCAAGGAAACAAAAAATAGTTGTCTAACCTTGAGTAAATAGAAAAAGACAATACATAAATAGAATTAGATAAGAAAGCGAATGAGGATAGACATATAATAGTATCGGGCACAACACGTACTCTTCATAACTTGAAGAGAAAAATCATTGGAGGGGATATAATTATACCTTGGCCTAAGGAGTCAAGAACTGGAATATCTATTCTTTCTCCTGGCTTTGGCAGATTTACCAAGGCTTCAGGTACTTCAAATGTTTCCACACCTACATGCATAGCATCTTAATGTGCTGCATTTGGAAAATCCTTCTTCCCATCACCCATATGAATGGGAAGAGTTCCTTTCTCTAACAAATGAACAACATGTCCCTTATTTATCGATTCAAGAAACCTTTCGACTAGTTGAGAAATGTGTTCTACTCCCACAAAAAAAACACTAAATACTCCAATAGTAAAATGTCCTACCAATTGTAGGGACACCCTATGTGTGTTGGCACCCAAAGTTTTGGGTAAAATATTGCACATGCGCACAAAAAAAGTCATGCGTTCCTATTCTAGTGGTGTGCGCGCTCAAGCAACTATGCAAGGGGTGACAGAAGGCACACACACCAGTTTGTGTTTTGTCAATGCGTGCTAGTTTGAGTTTTGTGATGCGTGCCAAAAATCAAGAAGACACTGCATGCATTCCATAATCAATAAAAAAAAATTCGGAAAATCTCCTCGAATGATTACTACAAGCGACACGAGGGAATGTGGAGAAGTAAGAATATGAGCTAGAAAGGTAGTTGAGATTGCCACAATTCTAGAGAGGCTACGTGGAATGCATGCAGGTGATAGAAGTGTGTGAGACTGGTAGCCAGAGAAGCGAGTGGGGAAAAGCTAAAAGTGACTAACCACCAGAGCCGAGAAGCAGATAAAAGGAAGCAACGACAACAGAAGGGAAGTTAGCTAATTAGGTAGTTAGTCATTGGTTGATGGTTGTGGGTATTGTTGTCCTTGAGCTCGCTCTGAGCCTATGTCTTGTATTTTCTCTAGTGTAAGTCTGAGTCTGTCATATCTACAGAGTCCAATTAAATGTGCACGGCACTAAGTAATGTAATGTTGGGAAAATGTATAAGATAATAGAGCTCTATTCCTATCAATGAATGAGTTTCTTAATGTATGTCTATGAATTATTAAATGATGATGATAATAAAGATATAGTGATTTTGGACAGGCAATTTGTCGATTATGTGTCGATTGAATGTATTTTTTTTGTTATGCATTGTTAATTTTTAAGTAATTTACAATGGATAATATGAATGCAACTCCCGATGGATTTATGTGCAATTAGTCCATCACCAACACAATACTAGATGGTCTCTGTGATCCTCATGGAATCTTGGGTGAGACCTTCTTTAGTCTTGGTTGAGGATTGATATGTTGATGGCTTGGGGTTTTTGTCGGTCAACTCTAGATGAACCTTGGGTCTTCAACCCCACAACATTAAGAAATACGCGTGCAACTGTGAAATGATCCAACAAATGGTTCTGTTGCTGGGACCTGGAGGTTTTGTATTGAATGATGAAGGCAGAGAATGAGGTGGTATCCATGGCAAGAAGAAATTCAAGATTGGTTAACTATGAAGGAATATGAGTTTCCTTGGTGGGAAACTCAAGGTCCAAATGTCAATGTGAAGTGATGTAAGGACAAGTATCTCTACATTGATGTGCATGAAGTTTTATTTGTTGGATTTCCTTGTTTATTGTATGAATGGTTGAAGAGGAAGACTACTACTAACACTGCTTTGAGGCTTCAAGAACCAGTGGTTTGGGATTAGATCATGATCGATAGGTTGAATCCATTGGACAAAAAGTGGACTCAAGCAATTGATTTTTGGTTCACTCGAGTGAAGGAAGGTTATGTAATTGAATTTTTTATTGAATACACCAATTCTTTCAACGAGGCTAAAATGAAGTTTACTAAAGGACATAAAAAAAAGGTTGTTAGAATAAATCCTACTCTGGATAAAGATGTTGTTCGTGGATAAGGGGCTGATGTGCACGGAGCCTGACATGATGGATAAGTATACTTCCTTAGCACTTGGGGGGGATGAGAAGACAGGAGAATTTGAGAGAGGAGATCGATCCGTCGAGGAGGATCTATAAGTTGTTGATATGAGGTGAGGAATAGGATAGACCCAGAAGAGAAGAGGAGAGAAAGAGCTGAAATATTCTCAAGAAGAGTTGAGTCAAGAAGGAGAGAAAAATTGTAAAGAATCAAAAGGAAGATAGCAAGGGGTGCACAAAGAGGGGTCAAACCCAGAATGAAGAGGAAGGAGACCACACTAGGATAAATTATGAGAGAGTGTGTTGTGCCTCAGAGGAACATATATGGGGATAGGCTGACGAAGAGGTGCAATGTTGAGAGTAGGGTTTCCAATGAAGATACCGGTAGTAGTGGTTGTAGGATACTAGAATATGAAGTCTGAACCCCTTGTTTGTTGCGGAGTATTGTAACTTTGGAGGAAGATGAGGCACAAAGTATAGGAACAAAGGAATGAGAGGAAGATGAAGGACTCCCTAGTGGTGGGGGAGACAAGTTAGCAATAGTGGATGGTATTGCATGGCTTCAAGTACAAAAATCTCTAGGTTCCCTCACGAGAAATGTTAGGAGAAGATGGAGTTACCCCCCCCTTTGAACCACCCCCTTGCACATTTGTAGCCAAGAATAAAGAATAATAAACAAAGAGGTGATTGAAGTAGAGGTAAGAGTAGGAGAATAAATAAGAGAAGCAACGAGTGAAGAAGAATACAAAGTCATCGCTACTTCACCAGGAAGAGTGTCAATATTGAGATCCCTAACACTCAGTATTTGGTTAGGAGGACATAGTTCGAGATTGAAGATGGAGACTTAGGATAATACCCTGAGATTTCCCGTGTTCCATGGAACAAGTAGAGATGATGCAAAGCAACATTGGTTCACATGTTGAGCGATATGGTCTATGAAGAGGATCACAGATGAGGCATCGAAGATTGCACAGTCAGAGACCACATTCAGGGATAAATCCTTGAGGTGGTACATGAATTATAAGGCCACTACATCGGTGGGACAAACAAGGTCCCTGACAGAAATCGAGAGAGATATTCTTAAGGAATTCCAAAAGTCTAAGTTAGAATCTCAGTTCATTATAGAGATCAAGTAGATTAAGTAGAAACAAGGAGAAACTGTGTGGGATTATGACCAATGGTTCAACATTTTTTTGGGTAGGTTGACGTTCCAGATCTAGGATGCGAAACATAGAGAACGGTTCATTGTCAGGGTTCTTCCCCATATCTGAGTCCTTCTTACATAGCATAAGGTGAATACCTACGAAGAGGTGGTAAAAATTGCGATGCACCTAGAGGCTACACCAGGAGGAGGAGAGACATTGACAGGTTTGGAGTCGGTATAGTCACAATTAGCCAATTTGATGATGCAATTGCAGGACATGGAAAAAGTAAAAGTTGTGCGTGAGAACATATGGTGTACAATGTGTTAGTTAGAGGTTCACCATAGAGATGAGTTTCCTACAATTCGTAACTATATGGAGACGGGTGAACTAAATCCATTTGCAGTTGGGCCTCAAACAGAATGGTGCAAAATTTGCAGGAAGTGGGGCCATGTACCACCCCATTTCCCAACGTTGGAGAAATATCAAAAGACACATCATACTCTATTCTGTGAATTATGAAAATCCATGGGACACGATGTGAACAACTTCTGGTCATTCTAGTTGATGCAAGATCATACCCACGATATATTTTGGGTACAAGAGGATCATAAGGGTGGTTACCATGGCAATACTGAGAGAGGTAGATATCAAGAAGGTCCTAGATTTGGATATTAAGGAGGCAGGGGACAAGGATATGGAGGAGGGGGAGGTATACCCCCCCACTTGTTTTAACTATGGAGAGATTTCCCATGTGTCAATATTTTTTACCAAACCACATGCTCTCTATGGGTACTGATATAGCCCCGAGCATGTTACAGTGGATTGTCCCAACTTACTGAAGAATTGGGAAGAGACGAAAACACATTGCAACATGGTAATTGCATAGTTGTGTAGAAACAAGAAAAAGGATGATAAGGTTGATGTACGGGTGATAAACCGTAGTGAAGAAAAGATAGGAATGGACTTTGAGCATGGTGAAAGCTCAGGTCAAAGGCCAAAGGGGAAGATAAGGAAAGTGGTGTAACCCCCTCCCAAGTTTGACTTTGTTCAACATAAATAGTTTTTCTACAATTCACGAGGGTTATTGAAGAAGAGAGAGTGGCGAGAAGAGTTATCGTGGATAACACAGAGGTTGCTTGAGGAGGACCAGATCTGTGAGGAAGTACAACAAGTGACACAAAGGTTGTTGGAGGAGGTTTGTTGATATGGATTTATGAGAGGAATGGAATGAAAACAAAGATTTATAATATTAACACAGATACACGGTGAATAATAACATAGATACAATAAAACTTGACTTCTATTGAATAAGAAATATGTTGAAAATGTATAATGCGGACTGAAACAAGCTTGCTAGAATGGTGGAAACTTATCTCTGAGAAGAGATGTGACAACTACGCTCATTCACAAGAATATGAGTACAATGAGGCTCCAAATGAATTTTTACATCAAACATTAATGCCTCATTGTGGGCCCCATCGAGGTAAGTTAGTACATTGAGGTATGAGTACAATGAGGCGCCAAAAGTAATGTGGGCCCCATCGAGGTAAGTTAGTACATCAACTTCCTAGGGTTGTAACTTTTGCATACGATCTTCATTTTAGGCACATGATAGCCTGTTGGAAATTTCTATCTGAGGACTACACATTATTCTATCAAAATCTAACTCCACTTGTTATTTGATTGTGGTGATCCCTAAAAACGTTGTTTAGGGCCTCAAAACGACCCCGGAAGTTCAGGACCTAAAAACTAGGAAAAAACTGCCAATATGAAAACTGAAATTGCCAAGATGAAATTTGTAAATGAGCCATTTAGAATATGTGGGTGGCCACCGATATCCACCTGGATCAATTGTCCCCCCTTAGGAATCAATGGTTGTTGGATTACTAAGAGGGGGGGTGAATCAGTAATAGCGTAATTATAATAATTTTTCTTCAAATGTTATATCAATGTAGAATTATTATCCAATAATGAGCAGTAAGAAATAAACA
>JZKD02S2209387.1:808844-818916 GCA_000966675.3 Picea glauca | reverse complement strand
CATATGAGGGTCCTCCAACTTCATAAGGCCATAACTCTCAAACCGTGAGGAGTTATGTGACATTCCACATACCACCAGAAATGGAATGACATGTACTATCCATATAGAATAGTATACCTTCAAATATAGAAAAAATCATACCATTATCCATCAAATAATCTTGGGTCCATTACCCAAACCTGAGTTCTCCAACTTCACATGGTCATAACTCTCTAACTGTGAGGAGTTATGTGACGTTCTACATACCACAGGAAATGGCATGACAAGAACTATCCATCTAGGATAGTTTCCCTGACAAATTCAATGTCCTCCGTCTCATTATTCCACAATTAAGCATGGGTTCTCGTACTCCACAAAGCGTCTTCCCGTGAGGGATTTCACCATAAGGGGACCACTTTAGAGTTCATCCATATTTACTTATTATCAACCATGACAAAACAATAGTGAGTCATATTTACATAAAACAATATTGGATCTATTACCCAAACCTTTGTGCTACGAATATTTCTTCAAGGGTTGACATTAATGACAACCAACCTTAATCAACAATGGTCTCAATTGTGTTGAGTTCCCCCATCAGATGAGAACATTTTTGCTGAATTTGACCCCGAGTGAGCCACTTTCCTTGGTGTAGGAGCTTCCCTACTTTGACAACCCAATAAATTTGGATCCTCTATTGGCAAGTTTTGTTGACCTATGTGTCCACGATTTGATCAATGGATTCTTGTTTCATGTAATCAAGGTTGATCTCTGTGGGTTTCAAATGTTTTGTTATCTTTGAGGTGTCCAATAGTGGTGGAAAATATGGTCGAAGGAGGTCCACATTAAATACCGAATGCAAGCCAAGGAAGGGGGGAATGTTGAGCTTAAAAACATTCTCATCCAAAACCTTGGTGATGGTGTAAGGTCCATAGCAGAGTGGATGAAGCTTCCAATGGGGGCTTGTAAGGCGTTCTTTTTGCAAGTGCAACCAAACTTTATCTCCCACCTGAAATGTGTGTGGCACCTGGTGTTGATCATGGAGCTACTTGTACTTGGAATTGGACTTTTGTAAAATATCCTGAACCTTTCCGCTCAATGAACCTGGTAGCTTTGTCAGATTCAATTTAAGCATGGGACGAGGCTACCTGGGTGGCTGCAAGGGGTAGTACAACATCCATGGGACCCAATGGTTGAAATCATAACCTCACCTAAAAGGGATTGTGGCCGGTTGAGCTATGTAGGGCTCTATTGTAGTTGTGTTGAGCATAGGGAAGAATCTCATCCCATGTGCGGGGATGCTTGGAATTGTACATGCACATGATATGCACAAGCATCTGGTTGATGACCTCGGTTTGACCATCCATCTGGGGGTGGAAGGAAGTGGATTGTGTGAGATTGGTGTCTAGCAGTGATTAGAGGCTCAACTAGAATGTGTTGAGGAACCGATTGTCCCGATATGAGACGATGGTTTGTGGTATCCCAAAATGTACCCATACTCATTCGAAGAAGATCTTGGTAGTGGCCTCTGTTGTGATGCTCTTTTTGCATGGATCTAGAATCACCATTTTAGAAAAACGATCAACCACCACAAAAACATAGTCATTTCCCCACTTGGTTGACAAAAGGCCCAACATGTAGTCCATCAAGATGGATTCCATCGCCTTTCAGGAGTAGGAAAAGGGGTGTACATTCCTTATTTCTTAATGGCTGGTTTGACAATGGTGCAGGCATTGAAGGACCTGTTATACTTGATGACATCATGTCAAAGTTTCAACCAATAGAAATGTTGTTGCAACACTACCACTGTCTTTTCGATGTTGAAGTTTCCTACCACCCGAATGTAGTGGAATTACAAAATCAACTTCGCTTGCTCACTTGATGGAACACATATATGGCCCATATGGCATAGCAACCCATCTTGAATATGGAAATCAATGACAACTATGTTTGTTCCCAGCTTCTGGCAGGTGGCAGAGAAGTTAGGATCTCTCATGGACGTAGGAGTTTAGCACCATGGTGAGTGTTGCAATTGGAGGGCGATTGAGGAAATCAATGACATGATTGGTTCTTCTTGTCTTATACTTAATGCCGAGATGGAACTGCTGCAAGTATGTGGACCACTTCTGATGGTGGTCATTCTACAATTTTCCTTTTGTTTGCATGAATTGCAATGGATTATGATCGGTGTGAATAACTGTCTCCTTCCCAAGAATGTAATGCCTCCATTAGAGACAGTATTTCATATTGGAGTACATTTATTTTTCTTAAGTAGGGTACTTATGAAAAACATCTTATAGTGTCTCACTATGATACGCCACAGGGTGTTCATGCTGAGTGAGAACTGCACCCAAGACATAGTCTAAAGCATATGTCTTGATATCAAAGGGATATTGCAGGTTGGGTAATGAGAGCACTGGGGCTGAGCACAAGCACTTCTTCAAATCATCGAATGCTTTTTGTTGTGACAGGCCCCATACAAAATTTTCCTTACCACCACCCCTAGTTACTTAGCTGAGGACCCATGCAATATGGGAGAATCCCAACATGAACCTGTGATAGAAATTGGCAAGGACTAAAAGGTTTGAAGCTCAGTGAGTGTGGTTGGGGTTGGCTAGTCATGAATGAATTGGATCTTGGCAGTATCAACATGCACCCCATTCTCATCAACTATGTAGCCTAGGTATTACACCATGTCCATGTCGAAGGAGAATTTTTCCAAATTTCCGTATAGCTTGTGTTGTCCCAGAGTGTGCAGAACCTACTAAATATGATGCAAGTGTTCTTCCCAAGTCTTGTTGTAGATGAGGATTTCATCCAGATACACCACCACAAAAGAATTAGTGAAAGGCCGTAAGATATCATCCATCATCCTCATGAAAGTTGCTAGGGAATTCGTCAAACCAAAGGGCATGACTAACCATTCAAAAAGACCTTCTTTGGACTTGAAGGTAGTTTTCCATACATATTTCTGCTCTATTGGGACTTGATGGTAGCCATACTTCAGATCAATCTTACTTAAGTATTTGGCCCCCTTAAGTTGGTCAAGGAGATCGTCAATTCAACGAATTGGGTAGTGGTTCCTGACGATGATTTTATTTAGGGCCTGATAATTGATGCAGAGTCGTCAGGTCCCATCTTTCTTCTGCACAAGCATGATTGGGATTCCACATGGTGATGAGCTGGGTTGGATGTGCCCCTTTTGGATCAATTCCTAGATCTGATTCTTGATCTCCTCATTTTCTAACAGAGAACGACAATAGACTAGCCTGTTGGGTAGTAGTGCACCGGGGGTCAGATCGATTGAATGCTTGAACTAACAGTGTAGAGGTACCCCAGTGGGTGAGGAGAAGATTTCTTTGTATTCTTCCACAACCTTATCCACTTTCTTCCGCTACGTGGAGAGATCGACCGCAGAGGCCATATATGTGACTGCAAACTTTCGCTCACTTTGAGAGTGAATCACGAAGAAGACAAACTTCCTAGTCTGAGAGATGACCTTCCTGCATTGCTTTGTAGAGATCAAGGAAATGGAAGTAGGTGGGACTACCTCGGGAATCCTGTACAATTTCCTATTCAAAGTAATAATAATGCTACAAGGCCTAGAATCATATACAACATGATGTTTCCATAAATAAGGTTGTCCCAAAAGAACATCACAAAATTCAAAGGGAGTGACATTACACAATACCTCATCTTTGAAGGGCTTGATGTCGTAGGACAAACAACATTGTTGGTTGATGGGAAGATCACTTCCTTGGCATGGCTATCCGATGGTGTATGGTTGTGGGTACAACATTGTAGGTAGGGCCAACTTCTTGACAACCTCCACTGAGATGAGATTCTTCTGGCTACTGCTATCAACGATGAAGTTTAGTGGAGTACCCTTCACCCACATCTATGAATGAAAGAGATGCTCTCCTTCCTCTGGATGATCAGGCTCATCGAGTTGGATATTGGTGGTAGAAACAGTGGCACTAGGTTTTGAATCAATAATCCATCTCCCTTTTTCTAGTTCTAACTCTGAGTCGAAACCCACATCTATTTTAGAGGCTTTCACCTATGCCACCAATGACTTCCTTGAGCGACAATCAGTAGTGTTATGCCAGGGGCTCTTCTAGAAGTGGCACGACTTCTTGGTGTCTTACATCATCTTTCCATTATCCTTCCTTGTTTGTGGCTTAGACTTTTTTTCTTGAGGTTGTCCATCTTTTATTTTACCTTTGTTCTGCGGGTTGGGGCTTCCCTTTCCCTTCTTTTGCTGTGAGGGTTTCCCAAACCCAAATTGTCGCGTCTTTTGATTAACCTTTTGCTTGATTTTGACAACATATTGATAGACTGCACCCAAAGACGAGATGTCCAAAAATTCCATTTATGTCTGGATGTATTTATTCATACCACTGCGGTACTTGAGCACTAGATGTTTCTCAAAATATTTGATACCTAGCTTGGTGCGCAAGATATGAAAGACATTGGTGAACTTTGGCATTGTTTGGTGTCTTTCCTGCCACAGTGTGGTCCATCTTGTATACAAGTCATCATAACTTCCAAAAGGGTAGCATTGTTCCTTAATAACATCCCTGAATGAACTCCAAGTGGGTACAACTACAAATAATGTGGATCCCTCTATTTCCTTTTGCTCACAGAAATTCTCCTACCAATATTTGACATGGGGGACGACCTTGAGGAGTGCAAATGTAATATTTTCTCTATCAAAAAAGGTGTGGGCAAACAAATACCCTTCTATAAGGTTTAACCATTTATCTATGACATCCGCATATATTTGACCTTCAAATATAGGAATATCAAAAGTCATCTGTAACTTGAAGGGAGAAGCACCTCCGCTTGAGGTAGATGCATCGCTTGTTGGCAGTCGTTGAAGGATTTTTGCAAATTTTTCCATCATCTCATTCCTCTATCGCTCAAGGGATTCCTCGAGAAACCTTTTGAAAGGATCTCTTGTCCCTTTGTCTTTGTTTTCACCCTCCATGGAAGGTTTCTTTTCATGTGTGAGAGTAGTTTTCATCAAGAGAAACAAGATCAAGACCCAACTCTCTATACCCTGACCTTGTCGGGGACATGCACTAAAAACGAGAAGGAGCAGACCGCTCTGATACCAATGATTCATATTTATGAGAAGAATGAAATGAAAACACATATTTATAATATTAACACAAAGACAAAGTGAATAATTATAGAGATACAATAAAAATTGACTTCTATTAAATAAGAAATATGTTGAAACTGTAAAATGCAGACTAAAACAAGCTTGCTAGAATGGTGGCTCTTAAAAGAGATGTGAGGACTATGCTCATTCGCAAGAAGATGAGTACAATGAGGCTCCAAAGGAATTTTTACATCAAACATGAATTCCAAAACCCTATACATCCAAAAACCTAACCCTAGGAGATGAAGTGCCAAAAGTCATGCAGGCCCAGTTGGGGTAAGTTAGTACATCAACATTCTGGGGTCGTAACTTTTGCATACAATCTTTGTTTTAGGTGCACGATAGTCCGTTGCAAAGGTCTATCTGAGGAATACACATTATGTCGTCAAAATTTGACTATGTCTACAATTTGATTGTGGTGAGCCCTAAAAACGTTGTTTAGGGCCTCAAAACATCGAAAGTTCAGGACCCAAAAACTAGGAAAAAAACTGCCAATATGAAAACTGAAACTACCAAGATGAAATCTATAAATGACACAGTTGGAATAGGTTGGTGGCCAACGATATCCACCTAGATCACTTGCACCTGTGAAGAATTGCAACACGCTACGTAGAGATCCTTGAAGGAAGCTAGGGTGCACGAGGAAATAAAGTGCATGACATAGAATTCGTTGGAAGGCATGCACATGCAAGAGGAGTTGTGACACATTGAGTAGAGGGCGATAGAGGAATAGGTTCAGGAGTAGTTAAAGCACACAGTGCAAGAAGAAATGTGTGATTTGGGTCGCGAAACAAAAACTGAGGACCAGGTAAGTCGCTTCTTGTGTTGTTGTTTAATATTGTTGAATGATCCTAATGCTACGCGAAATCTAACATAGATGTTAGCAACCTATAGGGGGAAAGAAGGGACAAAGAGAGTTATATCATCCCCCCTTCCATAAAGGGATGTATGTCAGGTCAGTAAGTACAAGCGCACCAGAAGATAGTTCAAGATGACAATTGAACTTGGTGGTTATGAAACACGGGCTCTTCACTCAGTGAACCTGTGACATAGCACTTGCATTCATGGGATATTAACGAATACCCCTAATTTCACTAGATATTGATAAATACCTCCAAAAATGATTTTGTTGAACCCCCATCCCAAAACATCTTTCCAATAAAAAAACCCATTTGTTTTGCTAGATACCCTTTTTAATACCCCCCCAATACCTATAAACCCCCAATACCCCACATCCCCCCCCTAGTACATACTATATATTGAGTCTATTTTTCATAATTAAAAAACCCCTTGTATGAATGAGTGTGATAAGATATTTGGTCAACAAGGTAAAGCCCCTATGTTATGAAATGGATGGGGTCATGCTAGATTTGGGTTCTGACATGAATATCTTGTCTAAGAAGTCTTGGGAATTGACAGGTAAACCGAAATTGGTTTGGTCGCCCATCCAGTTTTGATTGGAAAATTAGTACAAAATATATCCTATAGGTTGGTTGGAACAAGTTGAAGTGAACATAGAAGGGGTAAAGATGAAGGTTGATCTTGAAGTGATAGAGATCATGGATGATTCCAATTCAGACACTACACTAATTTTCATTGATTGGGCCTTCGACAACAATGTTGTGTTGAATTTGAAGAAGTGATAGATGTAATTTGAGACAAACACCCTATGTGTGATTGCGCCTTTGTACCTTTATGAAGGGGACATATACAATGAGTAGATAGATGAGGATGTGCAGAGCTCGATTATTGAGAATATCTACAATATTATGGGGTGCAGGGAATATTATGTCAATCCCACAACCAATGGGGAACTAATATGGCGAAGCGTGAAGTCCCATGATTATGATTTAGACGACGCCATGGAAACATGGCAGAAAAAGCTCTATGAAATCTCTACAAGGCGCTGCATGTGTATACCATTGAAGTGTGCGAAGAAGAATTTAGATCCTACTGTTTGATGGGTCAAATCTAGTGGATGCACTTATTTCCTGGATGCAACACATTCTCTAACACCACCAAGTACACAACCCTTGATACAATGTTAATAGGAATACCTGCGCAATGGTGGGTAGCGCATCAGGAACCTCCGCATGAGTGGGAATTATGGAAAATTCGATGAGGGAAAGATTCAGATCAGGGATAGATATCTTTCATTACATGTGTTCTTGCAAACAACGATGGGTATCCAAGTAGCGACAAGGGGCATGCAATCCATATATGAAGGACCATCGTGCATTGCCAAGAAATCCCTATGTTCCTCCTGTTCCCAATTTTTCTACTCAATGAGTAAGGGAGTCATGTGCATGAAGGATGGAGATGACTACTCCTTATGTGGAAATAGGAAGAATGCATGTCCATTCAATTCTCATCAACCACATTGATAAAACAGACAAGCTACGCATGACTACAAAAGAAGTGGTTAGTCAATGGCTACTACTAGATCCAGGCAGGTTGAGCTTAGTTCCTTCATTGTGGAAGTTGACCAGATAGGGACGAGTGAGGAAGCGTTGTGACCCACCAAGGGTTGTTGCAACCAACTAATCATAAGTGAACTGATGCATGGTTGTGCAAGAAGCATGCACGTCACACTCGAAGAATAAGGCTCATGCATGTATAGAGTCGTCTGCATCATCAATATCATGCAAGATACGGTGGGGATGAAATATTTGTAATACTAATGGGGTCGATATGTCAAGTATTTACACCACGGTCTCACCTTCATCTAATTTCGCAAAACTGGGATCATTAATGCCACTGACATGAGTATGATTTTCCCAATTTATAATAAAGGACGAGTTAATTTCGGTGGTTGGCGGAAAGCTCATCATTAAGGCTACAATGACTAATGGACATCCTGCATGATGACTCTGATGACTAGGATGGAATATGGTACCGCCCAACTCAATAAAAGGACTCGAAAATAACTCCACGTTCAAGGAATAATAGGAACCATTGTAATGCCATTATATTAAGGATGATTTGAGTGTTCTTGCTCATTACTTATTACCCGATTTCTGTGAGCTTCCTTCCATTCCTATCTTCGCAATGTGTTGGCGAACTAAAGTGCACAACCCTATTAGCTATATTCACTAGCTGAATCCACTTCTATTGAATTCTAGATTTTCCATGGCATCCTCAAGCAAACCCAAATCATGACCTAAGTCTAAGGATTTGAAGGAACAAACGGTTTACTGTATTGCTCCTATTTTTTTTAATAGGTTGGCACGTGTTTAGATTAGTATCAGTGATGTATTCTTTGTTGGAACGTCCTCCCCCGCCTTTTTTTAATAAGATGCCCACTAGGCCAACAATTTCGCGGAGAGCCCAATGCCCAACTGGCCTCAACCTAATTCTATGGAGTTGAACTATACCTTCCAATAATGATTCCAAGTAACAGCCTCTTGGGGATGCTAGTAAATATTCGACTCAAAACCAAGCCTAAGGGAAGTCACCAAAGAATAGGAAGCATCGATTAGAGAAAGGGAGATCAAGCATGCTTGGAAGAAATCCCTAATGAGCGGCCAACTATTCAGTAAGCTTCCACCAACAAAATCTACAACAAACAGATAAAAAAATGGAGCCACAATGAGATTAGAACTAGAGACGACTAATTTGAAGCCCTAATATATCTGAAACCCACATGAAGAAAGATATATTTGAAACCCACATGAAGAAAGCTGCAAGAGATCGATGAGGACAAGTGAGGAGTAGTCAACTCTCTCATGTATTAAGGTTCACTAGCTATTCTTCACTCAGTCCACTATTGAATGATGGGTAGACATATGTGATAGCTCAAATTTATAGAGTTATCGTTCTTGAAAAGTCTAGCCTCTGCAATGATTGTAGCCAGGCCTGGAATTTGACGTCCCACATGACTTTTTTTTCATTTTAAAACGTATTTGATAGGTATATACTAAATCTACATGTCAGTGTTTACCATTATGTAAAATTCGAACCCGTCATAATTTCTAGTAGGTATTTAGCTTACTTAAACTCAACTGTATAACCTACAGGACTTGACAGATTTGACACAGGTTCGTTAGAAGAGTAAATGAAATAGTAAATGGAATTTGATATTGCCCATAGGTTTCTCTTGAAATGCCATTTCTCTTTCATTTAGATGTATCTTATTTTTATATTTTTTTTCATTAAAAGGTTTTTGTTACAAATTTTTGTATATTACAGAAAAAAATGAATGTGATTAAAACTTAAAATGACGGGCACAAAAAAAAATGACCGTCATCAAATTTTCACTTGACAAGTAAGGTAAATTACCAGCACATGTTCGTCTCATGTGACCTTCGACCCACAGTGAAATAAATTAAAGAGAACTTAGACATCAATCAAGGTACATCTATCATTAAAACCACATACCACGTTCTTAGTATGCAAAATCCCAAGATCTTATACTCTCTGTTGCTTAGCCAGCCATGAAAGAGTGATGGATGAAATGAATGTACATAAGTGTATACTTTGCAAAATATAATTAGGTTTTTGGGCCCATGGTGAAGCGTTCCTAGAGAGGTTGGAAAACTATGGAAGAGCATGGAGGTTGACGGAATATCAGAGAGTAAGAGAATCGCCCAAAGAAGGCATAGAGACAGGAAGGCGTATCTCACATGGAAATGAGTGCGTTGTAGAACATGAAATTGATGGAGCCCTCAATGAAGCAATCTTTGAAATAATGAGCACAGATGGGCACAAGCAACGTTTATAGCAAAGGCATATCCAAAGAATAAATGCCTATGACAGACTAGCAGGAAAAGGGGCGCAAACTGATCAGTTGGGAGGTAGGGAGAGAGAGTGTTTCTGGACACACTCAAATGCTATGGAAAACTACCATAGCTAATCAGATCTGAGAACCAAGGCTTCTCTGAATAGAAGATAACATAAGAGTGAGATTGTGTTTATTAATTAGTGTGA
>JZKD02S2209387.1:740860-753256 GCA_000966675.3 Picea glauca | reverse complement strand
TAGTCACTCAGACACAAAAGTTACACTTGAAACAACTACTACCTCAAATGATACCCCTGATATTCCTGTCGAACCAGTGACACCAGTTCCCCAAGGGATTGACATCCAAGAAATTGTCCACCAATCGCTCATAAGAACTCATAGTGCCTTATCCCATATTAGACAACCTGGTAGACCACTTAATCAACCCCTTGACTTTACAAATCTTCAAGAACAACTTCAAGGCACTGGTATGCCTAGAAACACTTTGGGTGATAATACTACCAATCCTGTGGAAGCACCTATCCTTGGTGCTGGAGGATCTGGTATTCCACCATCCCCACCTGGTTCTTCTCCACCTTCTTCAGGACATGAATCCTCGGACGAAGGCAGTTCTTCATCTGACCCATCCCAACCTTCAACTCCACCAACTCCCATGGAAAACCAAAATAATCCTGCCATACCTTGACTTGATCAAGATTTTGTGGTTGTGCCTGGACCCTAACACCCATTGCCTAAACATCCATAGAAATGGCTTCCCAAATTTGATCCTGATTCGAAGCAGTCAACTGAGGATCACATCAAGAAAATTATGCTAGCCATTATACTCCAGAGTGTTGAACATGAAGATGTTAACATGCATATTATTTCCTTACACTTTTGAGGGGAATGCCTCAACCTGGTATTTTGCTCAACAACCTCAGACCATCGTCTCTTGGGACACATTTGAAAATTATTTTTTGGAAAAATTTGGAGATTATAAATCTCCAGAAGTCTTGGTAATGGAACTCTCTAGCTTAAGGATGAACCCTAAATAAAAATTTAAAGACTTTAACCAGAGATTCCTAACACTAAAAAACAAAATCCCTGCAGATTCGATGCCTGCAGAAAACTTAATTGTTGCATATTATACAGAGGCCCTACATAACAACATAGCCATATGGGTTAAAAGGTCCAAAAAGAACACGTTGTTAGAAGCCTTTGAGGTGGCAAGTCAGATTGAGAAGGATATATTAAGCTTAAAATATAATCTAAGTAGTGAAGCTGAAACAACTTCATCTTCTAAGAAGAAAATATAAATTCTCACTAGGCCTCCTCAACCTAAAAATCAACAAAAAACATTAGAATTGGAGAGCTGGCATAAATCTTTCCAAAAACTGTCCAATCAGGTCATTGACTTGAAAAGATACACCGAGGAGGCATCTACAAGTAAAGGAAGTTTCAAACCTCCTTTTAGAAAACCTTTCCCTCCAAACAGCCAAACCCGACCATAGAAGGTCTAAATTTTGAAAGTTTACAATATGCTTTGCAAACAATATTGGAAGCACATGACAATTTTGTTTCTTCTCCTCCTGAAAATTATGATGACACAGTGGAGGAAGAGGTACCAGAAGAGGAAGACTCATCTCCTCACGTTTTTGGGCACTTGTCGAATAGTATTTTTCAAGCAAATTTTGACACTGTTCACCCCTACAACACTAGAAGTAAAACACAAAACAAGTCTCCACCTGAAACAACTAAGAATGTGGTTTCAAAACAACCAAAGAAAACTGAAACTAGACAAAACCTAGCTGCCCTAGTTTTAGAGTATGATTTAATTGAAGACCTGAAAAAATTAAGGGCAAATATTAATGTTTTTGAATTGCTGAAATTTCCTTTTATTTTGTAGAAAATGCTTCAAAGCATTGCTGAAAATAGTAAAAAGAGTGATGTTAGCAGCAAAAAATCAGCAAAAATTGACTTAAACACAGCTAAAAATGTCCCAAGTAAAAAGACATCTGAAAATCAGGATAAAAGTGACCTATCCGAAAAAACTGTAGGAAACTTAGATAAAATTGTTTCAGGAACAACAATAAAAAATCAGCAAAATTCTGTTGTTTCTGCACGAAAAAATGTGCCCCCTTTTTTTTGAATTTTGAAATTTTTAATAAGAATGTACATAACTGTATAGTTGACTCCGGTGCATCATTAAATGTGATGCCTCTGTCTGTATGTCATAAAATTAATGCAAAAGTAAAACCTTATGATTTAAAAATCATTCAACTAGATCGAATGAATGTCAAAGTCATTGGTGAACTAAAAAATGCACTGATTAGATGATCACCCAATCCCAAAGTTCATCAAGTAATCAATATTATTTTTGTTGACATTCCTGAATTTTATGGTCTATTTTTAAGCAGAGATTGGTCAGAATAGCTACACGGTTATTTTGCTACAGACTAGTCTCATTTGTGGCTTCCTGAAAATGGACAACCCAACAAAATCAAAATAAATAGAGAACGTGACCTTAAGTATACAGTGACAGATCTGAATGACCCAAATGGGCCTTTCGTTACCACCACAAATTCAATTGAAACGTAGGGAATGAATACCTTTTTCGGTAACTTCATGACTGAATTTTCTTCTATCACTAATTTAGAACAAAAATCTGAAGTAACAACCTATACTCAAGCACTAGTTTCGCCAAATACGCCAAATATTGCTAATGACGCACACATTTGGTCCCTATATTTTGATGGATCCAAATCCCGAGAAGGGGTAGGTGATGGTTGTGTGCTCATCGACCCTATAGGTAATAAAATTTTTATTGCTTGTCGATTAGAGTTTGAATGTAGTAACAACACAACATAGTATGAAGCACTTCTGCAGGGACTGAGGAAAGCACTGGACAGGAATGTGCAAAATTTGGTAGTACTTGGTGATTCAGAAATAGTAGTCAAGCATGTAAGAAATGCAATACATTGTTTGTCATTGCATTTGAATAATTACCAAACCGAGGTATGGGGTTTAATGCACAAATTTCTAGCATTTAATATAAATTCCATTCCTAGGATGAGTAATTCAGACGTCGATTTACTAGCCAATGTTGCTTCTAAATTATTTCTCGTTGAAGGTCTTTCTCCTAACACGTTCTTGGTTGAATTGTTATTCAGGCCATGGATTTCGAACAACATCACAAACTAGAGAGTATTTGATGATGATCAATAGATCATCAAATTTTTTCATATGGAAGACACCTTTCAGGATGTAGTTATTGATGAAGGCACTCATGACGAGAATCTCCAAGATTTCACGGTAATATCTGATCCTCGATCTACAGAATCATCACCTGAGTTGGTAAACACTATCCCCAAATCTGTTGTGAGATAAGAGAAGTTTTATGACCTACATGACAAGTTTAGAGGGGTAGTCAATTGTAAAACAAATAGTTCCTCTTTTCTATATGAAACTGTAAATTTAGGAACACGAGATAACCCTCAAAATATTAATTTGGGAAAGGGATGTTCTGAACTGTTGGAGTTACTTCACACACACCTAGGATTTATTTTTCCTAAGGTTATTCCTTGTTTATTAGTCATAATTAGTCATTATCTGGTCTCCTATATTTTAGGGTAGAATATTCTACCTGGAGAATATTCTCTTTCAGTTGACACTTCAGTTTGACTAGTTGAGTTGAGTTTAGATGTTGCATTGGTTTTGTCACCATGCAACATTGGGATCATCACCAAGTCACTACTCTTTGTTCAGTCAGTTAACTGAAGACTAGTTGACTAGTTAACTCAGCTAGGTGGCAGTTCACTCCCGTAACTACGTGAGAGATTAGACTAGGTGACAGTTTACTCTTGTAACTGTTGGTGTGTGTCCAGATCAATCTAGACCACCACTATGTCTCATTAGTTACTCATTTATCTATATATATTGTAAATTATTCACTCTTTGAGTGTGGAATACGGTTAATGAGAATTCTTCCATTCTTTCTATCTTGCTTCTTCTTTCTTAATTTCTCTCTGCAAATGTGTGCAGTATTTTCTAGCTAGATCTATTCTGTGTAGTTTCAACGCATTTACATGGTATCAGAGCCGACAGACTGCTAAGAAAAAACTACACCAAATCATTTTTTGCAAGTACAAAAGATTAAAGACAACAAAATGATGGATTATTCACCGGAAATACTTCTCACGCCTCATAACTATTTGGAATGGAAGCCAAAGATTCTACTTCTTCTTAGAAGTAGAGGCTTATACCAAATAACCATGGCAATGGAAGTAAAGCCTGATTTTGTCGATGAGAAAAATGACTTTCTCAATAGACAAGATATGGCCATAGGAAGTATCGACATGTATGTTTCTCCCGAACTTTTCCATCAAGTATATGAAGAATCACAAGGATTAACTCCAAATGAATAATGGAACAGATTGGATGTTCTATTTGGGAATAAAGAATATTGTGAATATTTCATGCAGGAGGTCGAATAGAAAGAGCCAGAAGAGAAGCCATCCAAAGATCAAGCCTCTTATTATGAAGAGTCTTCTACAAACGTTTTTGCAGAAATTAGTATTCCAATAATTGAAGATGATGTCTACTCCATTTCAGATTTATTTTCTGAAATTCATGTGGAAAATATATGGCATGCATCTCAGGAGTCACATGTAGACACTGTTGCATGCACCATGCATGCATATCGGGAGACAAAAAGAGAGCCACGTAAAGAAGACTCCATTATGATATTTTCTGAGCACAATTTGCATAAACAAATTAGATATTTGAATTCCTCTCGGGAAAATATCCAATTTCAAAAAAAAAATCGTCGAAACAGAGTCCGGAAAGTGAAGTTATGATCGTTTTAAAATCAACAAAATTTCAGCATTTTTCCAGAAACGGTCGCACAGTTTTCAAAATTTCATCCAATTTTTTTTTGGATATTATTCATTACAAGAAGATAAAGTGGATATGTGTGGAAATATCAATGATTCATATACTTCATCAAATCTGTGCAAACATCTACATCTTCAACAAAATCTTCAAAGAGCACAAACTTGCACAGTTGCGAGGTCTTCTTGGAGTGAAGGACATGGTTGCTTAGCAACTGCCTTTTGTTCCTTATCATTTTTTATTTTATGCATTGTAATTTGAGGGGGGGTTTTGTTCCCATGAGGTTTTCTCTCTTTCCTCGTTTCGTTCAATGCATCTTTTGTATTTGGGTACCTAACATGGCCTCGTAGCCGGGACCCATTCTTTATTTTCACCATAGTGATGTTTAGGGGGGGTGTTGGAGTTACTTCACACAAACCTAGGATTTATTTTTCCTAATCTTATTCCTTGTTTATTAGTAATAATTAGTCATCATCCAGTCTCCTATATTTTAGGGTAGAATATTCCACCTGGAGAATATTCTCTTTCAGTTGACACTTTAGTTTGACTAGTTGAGTTGAGTTTAGATGTTGCATTGGTTTTGTCACCATGCAACATTGGGATCATCACCAAGTCACTACTCTTTGTTCAGTCAGTTAAATGAAGACTAGTTGACTAGTTAACTCAGCTAGGTGGCAGTTCACTCTCGTAACTGCGTGAGAGACTAGACTAGGTGACAGTTTACTCTTGTAATTGTTGGTGTGTGTCTAGATCAATCTAGACCACCACTATGGCTCATTAGTTACTCATTTATCCTATATATATTGTAAATTATTTACTCTTTGAATGTGGAATACGATTAATGAGAATTCTTCCATTCTTTCTATCTTGCTTCTTCTTTCTCAATTTCTCTCTGCAAATGTGTGTAGTATTTTATAGCTAGATCTATTATGTGCAGGTTCAACACATTTACATGAACAAGAAAGATATGCTTTTATAAAATTATTTAAAGAATTTAAAGATGTATTTTCTTGGATGTACGACGATCTAAAAACTTTCGATCCAAACATCATACAACACGTAATCCCTATGAAACCCCAGACTCAACCTTTCCAACAAAAAATGAGGAAAATGAATCCTATATTAGAACCCACTGTGAAAAAGGAACTAAATAAATTGCTTACTACAAAAATAATTTTTCCAGTTAGGCATACTCAATGGGTGTCTAACTTAGTCCCTGTAAGGAAGAAAAGTGGTGAAATTTGACTTTGTGTCGATTTTTGAAATTAAACCGAGCATCTGATAAAGACAACTACCTTGTTCCTCCAAAGGAACAAATCCTACAACAAGTATCTGGTTCCTAAAGACTATCTTTATTAGATGGTTTTTTAGGATACAACCAGGTCCTATTGTCTCCTTCAGACCAGCTTAAAACCACCTTTTGTACCCTGTGAGGCACTTATGCCTATAGGAAAATGCCTTTTGGACTGATAAATGTTGGTGTCACTTTTCAGAGAGCAATGGATATTTCTTTCCATGGCCCCATCAACCAGTCAGTTGTGGTATTCCTGACTATGTCACTGTCTTTTAAAAAAACAAGAAAGATCACTTGTCTCACCTTAGGGCTGTCTTATAATGATGTCCCAAGTTCGACATATCTCTCAATCCCAAAAAATCAGTCTGTGCAGTAGAAAAGGGGAAACTGATTGGGTTTATGGTGTCGAAAGATGGAATAAAAATTGATCTTGAAAGAACCCAGGCCATTGCCAAACTCCCCCCTCCTTCTTCCAAAAAGGCCATGCAATCCTTTTTGGGAAAAACTAATTTTGTCAGACAATTTGTCCTGAGTTTCTCTGAAATGGTTAGACATCTACAAAATCTAATTAAAAAGGATGTTTTGTACAGATGGGGACCACAATAAATTCAAGCTTTCGATTCAATTAGAAAAACCATAATAGAAGCACCTTCCCTGATGAGCCTCGATTTTTATTAGGATTTCACTCTATATGCTTTTGCATTTGACAGATCCTATGCTACTATGCTTACACAGAAAAATGCTGAAAGCAATAAGATACCCATTACCTTCATGAGATCTGCTCTTAAAGGAGTAGAACTTAATTACCCTACAGTAGATCAGCAGGCTTATGATGTCTTTAAAGAAGTAAAAAACTTTAGGTCTTACCTGTTGAAATCCAGAACCAAATTTGGCATTCCTTACCCCACTGTAAGAAATTTGTTAGTGCAAAAAGAGCTGGGTGAGAAAAGGGCAAATTGGATGACATCGCTTCAGGAATATGATCTTGAAATAACCCCTGCCCAAATTTTTAGAGGTCAAGGTCTGTGTAAATTAGTGGATGATTCAATTGAGAAACCATAAAGTCAAATAAACACATCAACTGTAAATCAACATAATGAAAAAGTGGTCAGCTGTGCACAAACTATGCCCAATTCATGGTATGAGAATATCAGATTTCATTTACTTCATGGATCTTCTCCTCGCAATCTTGATCCCAAAAACAGAAGAGCACTTAGGCTTAAATATGCATCTTTCCAATTAATCATTGATATATTATTTTGAAAGAATTTTGATGGTGTTTTTCTGCATTGTTTAGCAAAAGAGGAGTCCGAAAAAGTGTTGGTCGAACTTCATTCTGCTGATGTCGGTGATCATTTTGGTGGAGATACCACTGCCCACAAAGCACCGAGGGTTGGATACTATTGGCCTACCTTGTTTAAGGATGCCCATACACTGTCCCGCACATGTATAATCTGTCAAAAGGCTATAGGACGGGTGAAAAAGGTAGCTTTTCCTTCGCAACTTGTTACTGTAGATGCACATTTTCAGCAATGGGGCCTAGGCATTATAGGACCAATCAATCCCCCATCCTCGCAACATAACAAGTACATTCTCATGGAAATAGATGATTTTACAAGATGTTCTAAAGCTTTACCTTTAAAAGTGGTCAACACCAATCAGGTAGTGTCTTTTTTGAACTCCCATATCATCACTCGATTCAAAATTCCTGAATGTTTGGTTTTTGACAATGCTTCGTATTTTTCTTCCCTAGATATGAATGTTTTAACTATGGAAAAAGTGATTAAACTGAAGTATTCTGCCAGCTACTCCCTCAAGGGAACGACCTAGCCGAGTCGACAAATAAGAATTTAATCAATATTATAAAAAGGACAGTTTCAAAAAACCACAAGAATTGGCACAATGCATTGTATAAAGCACTTTGGGTTGATAGGGTAACCCCAAAAGCATCTGTTGGTAATTCTCCTTTCTTCCTTGTTTATGGAAGAGAAGCCATCCTCCCCCCACATGTCTTTCTTCCTTCTCTGCAATTATCGCAGAAAGTTCAAGAAGAAGAGTGTCCTCCTCTAGAAAACATGATAAATGCTTTATTAAAATTAGAAGAGGTGAGAACACAAGCAAAACAGAAACTGGATCAGCACCAACAAATTGTGAAGAGATGGTTTGATGCAAGTTCATCTTCTGATAGGAATTTTGATGTTGGGGATTTGGTTCTCAAGTGGGACAAGGCGCACGAGGGTAAGGGAGAACATACCAAGTTCCAAAACCTGTGGTTGGGACCGTTTGTAATCGCTGAAAAATTAGGTCCTAGTTCTTTTTGTCTGCATAACTTGGAGGGACAGCTAGACACTTTCCCAGTGAATGACCAGGCTCTCAAGAGATATTTCTCTTGATGATTTTTGATCCACCCTCTTGTAAATATTTTTTTTAATTTTCTTTTCTGTTTTTGATTTTGGTTGTTTTGATTTTTCTTGTTTTCGATTTGTTTTCTAAATGATTATGTGTGAATCACCATTCATTTGTTGAAGAGGATCAAAATTCTTTTTCATTAGTAGCAGTTGATAACATTTCAAGCACATGAATAGTAAGTTCTAAACTTAGATCATCGGAAGTAAGTTTCTGTCTAGTTATTGTTTCCGTTTTCTCATTAAAATCACAAGAAGACACGATTATCCTTAACAAACTTCTAATGCCATCCCTATTTTAATGAGAACAACTCAATGTTCTTCCCCATCCTAGAGATGTTTTAATAACAAGAATCTAACTGTCCAAATAATTATGGAAGTCATCAAAATAGAAAAATGATTCTTAAATGATCAATCCTTTCATTACCAGATTGTGAGATCTTCAGTATCAGCCCGCTCTCTTAATTTCATGAATTTTATGGAAATTTATAATTTTTTTTTTAGATATTTGGAAGCACTGCAATGTGTGGGAAGTGTGTGTAAACCCACTGGGACACTGAACATGTTTTCTGGCAACAGGTAAATGCACACATGATACCAAGACAACTTCGTTGGGGTACTAAACAAGCCTGCTGGTGGTGAAGCAATGTCGGGTTTCAAAGATCCTCAAGTATGTTTTTTTAAATTGATTAGGTGTCAGGATGTTTTTATCATGAATGGATGACTCTTGGACAAGATAGAGGTACTAGAGTAGGTTAAATGACATCCCTGTCGAGGCTATGGATGCCTGCTGGTAGCAGTGGCCCTGTAAATGATATCTAAGTCATCTATATAAACATCGTTATACATGTGATCAAAATGAGATACCAAATTATAATTTTTGGACAGATGTGCATCCAATACTATGACCATGTTATTCTTTCTGAGTTATTGTCGAAAAGATTGATCTGTCTTTAATTGCCTCTAAAATTTATTGCTAAGTCATTTGTGCCCCTGATATAAATTTTTGGTGATGTAGAGATAACTTCTTCGCCCAGCTTGTTGCCATTGTTGGCAGCCAACAATTATGTCAAATTTTATCATAATAAAAGGCCATCACCAAGAGATAAAAAAAAATTGTAGCTGCCTCCTCCTTATAATTTCCAAACGTTTCTGTCTTTTGGTTTTGTGGAGATTCATTGGCCTAGCTGATTATAAGAGTGTTTCATTTTTAAATCTCTCGTTTGTTTTGTTTAATTTCATGATTGCAAGCATGAAATTAAAACAAAATTTTGGCTTGGGTAATCATTTTACAGTTTGTGGTTTCTTCATTTCTTTTGCTAAAGAGATTACACCTCAAGGGGATCTATATTTTTATAAGTCTTAAGTTTTGTAAGCGTATTGATTGATCCATTACCACAAATTTATTCATTATAGAAAATATAACTTAGTCATATCGATGGTTGATTATATGATTTTTATATTTGATATGCCTAATTGCGTAGAACCTTGTATTAAAATTTGAAATATGATTCTTGCTCTTACCAGTCATATCACAATCCTATCACCCTGGTACAGGTCTGATGTACTTACAGTTCCACATCATCCTTTTGTCTTGCATAATTAAGATTCTCATTCATTATTCGAATAGGTAGCTAATAATGGTTTGGGTTAAATGTTCATTGTGCATAGTGGTTCACAAGCCTGGGCGTCCTCTAGTTTTTGTCACTCAAAGATCAAATCAACAATCATGACAGCCTCCTAAGTCCGTAGGTATCGGGCCTCTTCCGATTTTACAGACCTCTCCCTATTGTTTGTGTATTGGAAAATGAAACCTCCCTTTCGTTACATTTACTGTGTTTGTTTGCTAGCAACCATGGTTCCTGTGGTTCGAATTGAACCTAATGGCTCTCAAGCCCTTCTCTCCCATGACGATGCCATAAGTGATGTACAAGCACATGGCTGGGACATTTTCATTTGAAATTTTGAGGGTTATAACTTGGCAGTTGCAGGGGATTTTTCTCAATCGGTTGATGGATCTAAAGCCAAAATTGGGATCTGCAACTCGAAGTAACCGAGGATTCTATAGCACAAGCTACATGACTATCACAGTAGGGAGAAATATGGTTCAAAAACGCCAATCTAGAAGGTGTGCCTTGGAGTATATTCATGATCTCTAAGAAATTGACATGCTTCCCTAAAGGTACACCTATTACTCTCCTAAAACCCCGATGGCATGGATTTCTTCTAATTCTTAAACAATTCATAACTTGTGAGGGTAGGTATGGCTTAATGGTTTTGTATCACATTCATCTTTAGATGATTTTCCTAGAATTAAAGCTAAATATGTGTTTCTATCTGTTGATGAGCCTGCATAAAATGTCCAAGCGTTATCAGAAACAGAGTTTAAACCCTTTGTTTAGACTTTTCCACCATGGGCTTATTCAGATTCTTCTATTGTTGCATGTAGCTCAGACCAGGGATACCTGGGAAGATTTCCTATGTAGGAATAACTTCACCCTACCCGAGAACACAATAGAACCACCTATGCATTTAAATACGAACCCTAGTCCCTGTAACCCTACCATAGAAAGTCAAGGTGTTGATCCACAGGGAGACCATGTGACCACTGAAACAAACTCTGTTGCTATGCAAAACCCTTTGGGAAAAAAACCACGATATAATTTTGTGCCTAGAAAATCATTAGAGGAGGTAATAGATGTATTAAAGGAGAGGGTTTCTCCTACTCCTACTGTTGAGTCGAATCAGGGTTTTATTGACAAATCAACTGTTAAGAAAATTTTCAAAAAGAAGAAATAGGGTAATCCCGATTTGAGTTTTGTAAACAAGAGATCAGGTAGGTTAATATAAAGGAGTCTGTGAAATCGACAACAAGATCATTTGAGCTCGATCTCAGTGATTGAGGTCAATGATCACTTGATTGATGATGAGATCAATGAATTACTTGCCTGAGAAGATGTGGAGAACTAATGTCTTGGAAATGAAACTAGTAGTGAGGCTATACAATATGATTTTGTTTCTGAACTACCTCCGTTCCTAAAAAATCAAAAAGGCTTCGCCGGCATAAGCCATGATTTGAAGCAAGATACATAAAAGACCAAAGCACCCATTGCAAAGTAAACGCAACCAAAACCTTCTATAGCACTTGTACACTGTGAGAATTGTCTTGACTGGGTAGAACGATACTATAGAGACATACCATATTTACAGGCACAATTGAAACATTTGGTAGCTTGAAATTCCTTGCTTGAAAGAGAAAATCAAGAGTTAAAGGAATGCGTACAGTCCAACGAATATCGAGCAAGTAAAAATCCCAAACAATCCGATAGTGTGATTATCAAGAATGCAACAAATTTCAATGCTATCATTAACTCAAAATTATCAGACCCTTCATTGTCTAATCTCTAAAATGGTAAAAATGGTTTTGATTTTCTTTGATTTGATTCTGCTGTAAAAATCAAATAGATAGATTTATTTTGATTTCCTTTTCTTAATTTAAGACTAGCTACAGAATCTCACGATTATGTCGCCAGTCTATTTCTAAATGTTATTTTGTATTGTTTTCTAAAATTCAATTTCGTTTTTTTCATTTTCAAGAATATAACAGTTATGATGCTATTCACAAGGAGAAGTAATCATGGATCATGCGCTACATAGTTTAGTATTTTCTCTTTTTGTTTGATAAAACTACGACATATATGTAATTAATTTTGACAAGAAAACTCCTACAGGAGTGTTTCTTTGTTATCCTATTTTTGTAAAGCAATCTAATTTTCTGGGATTACCCTCTATCTTGCATGATAAGAGGTTGTTAATCCAAGACTAGTTTAAATAGTGGTTGTGGTTTAGTGTTAAGAATAACTTTTGCTGGAATACTGTATGGACATGTGATTTTGGGAATTGATATGGGAAAGCAATTCACTGTTGGATTTATACCTATGTGATGCTTATTCCTGTTGATTAAGGTTGGTTGTCATTGATGTCAACCCTTGAAGAAAGCCCCGTAGCACAAAGGTTTGGGTAATGGACCCAATATTGTTTGATGTAAATATGACTCATTATTGT
>JZKD02S2209387.1:688024-699346 GCA_000966675.3 Picea glauca | reverse complement strand
ATTTTATGAATAAAGAAGAATTGAGATGTTTTGGCTTGTCTATCTTATTACATATGGTTGAGGTATGTTCCATGGTTATCTCTTTCTATTATTTGCTGCATACACACATATAAACGCATCTAAAAAGTAGATCAGCAAAGTGTTTGACAAAATACCACAACCAGGAAAAAGTTTTAAAAAGACACCAAAACAGTGATGATCCTTGCATAATGGCTTGGGATCATTACACTTAAGCAAGGCCTCATGCTCTTTCCTCCTTCCTTAGGTCAAAATTGGAAAAACAGCTAGCATAATAGATCAGTTAAAACAAGAGGATGAGGTGAGGGATAGTGTTGCAATGGCACGGCTCTATCACAAAACCCTAAAAGATGGACAGCCCTAGGTGTAGATAACCTAGGCCTAGGACGTCACCTCCCTTTTAACCTTTAAAAATCACAGCTAGCACAAGGGAAAAAGTAAAGAGAGTGTAGCAAAGGCTAGGCTCTTCCTTCCTTCTTCAATGGCTAAATATTTCTCTCTAAGGGGACATGAAACAAGGGCCTACTTGTGTGCTTGTCACCTAGGGTTTTAAAGTCAGCAAATTTATAATAAATTCAAGAATACAAGCCTACAACCATTCAATTAAGAAGTTTTGCAGAGAATACACTTACATATCATGAAGAAATAGAAATGCAAACCAACCTTCCTTCAAGAGAAGTGCCAAATATGCCAAAAAAGTCCTTCCTTCAACAACTACGCCTCACTTAAAAGATGAAATACCCCAACTAGGGTGCAAAAATTAGACCTCACAAGAGAGTGAGTTGTGTGTTTTTTCAAAATGAGAGTGAAAACCCTCAATATATAGTGTATCAATGACCTTAATTAATTTTAGGTCATAAAAATGGCCGACAAGACCAAAATACTGATTTTGCATTAAATTGTCAAATTAAAACCCTAACTGAGCTATAATAAAGGTAAACGCCCCTTCAAGGGAGGAATTAGCCCCTTTTAGGGCAAATGAGGCATCCAAGAGAAAAAATTTAGCCCCTCGGGGGCTTCTCCAACATGCCACACGTGCCACTGCTGGCTAGTATACCTCCAAGAATCACCATGAAGCTGGATGACATCATGGTAAGGTTGGGGGTGCTCTGAGCCTTCCAAGGCCAATGCTCTTCTGAAAAGGGGTCATTCCCCTTAGGTCAAGCTCTGCCAAAGTGCCTCTGGTGAAACGTCCTCTTCTCCTCCGGTGCAAAACCTCGGTCAAGACCTGTCCTATCTCTACCCCTCTGATAAGGTCTTAGCAACCATATAATGGGTTGTTCAGCCCCATGGAGGTCCGAACTGATCATCTCCCCATATGTACTAGTCCAAGTGGTACCTGTCCGTTGGGCATGGTCCTGCACATTGAAAACTTCACCCTCCATGGGCTCATTAGTCACAGGGATCATGGCAATGTCAATCATGTTTCATCATTAGTATTATTAAACATATGCATGAAAACCCTGATACATCATTCAACAACTCAAAGACATTACAAAATCCTAAAATACAAACCTGAGGAAAATGAACAAGAGAACCTATTGGGCTAGTTTCCATAAGAAAAGAAGAGTTTCCCAATGGTTTTCATCCAAGCCATGTAAATGATGCGGTGTGGAAAAGGGATGTCCAGAAACGGGGTAGAGTGAGAGTTAGGGATGCATGGTTTTATCTGTGGGTGCCTTTGTAGAAGGCGAGTTGTACCTGTCATGGATGCAAGTTTTTTCCAAGCCCCTTCTTTTCCTTTTATCCTTTTCTTTATTTACCTTTTGGTTCTTTTATTCTTTTATCCAAGGACTAATTAGAGGACACTGCCTTGGCATGGTCACCATAGCTGATAGTGTTACCCACAAGTACTTTCACAGAAATGATAAGGCTGGCTCATGATGAGACCTCCTTTCCCTTGGCCATGCAACCAAAGGTCACTGCCTTGGCGTGGTAACTAGATGATGGAAATGTCATGCTTCTAGGGACCCATGAACATAATAGGCTGGCTCATGATGAGACCCCCAATCCTCGTAATTAGGTCTTGTTTGTTTATTTTTCTTGGGTCCCTCTTGTTTCTTGTTGAGAGGCCTTTTATTGCCTTCTCGGGGATCCATGGGCGAAGCATCTCTAGGTTTCATTTTTATGCTTTTATCTTTTACCAGTTGCTTTTACCTTCTGGGCCTTTAGCCCCTTCTTCCCACGAGATAAGGTGCAACCCTACAAATAGGTCATCCTAATGCCCGAACAAGGGGAATGGAATAAATGAGCGGGAGATAAGATGAAAAGGTGATATTATGACGGGAGCGGATGATAGCTTCTCAAAAATCCTCCATTGGCAGACCAAAACCTATGGGTACAATCTTTCTAGGGCACCCAGTCAATCTCCCCAAGCATGGTCAAGTGGGCTAATGTAAAAACCAAGCAATCATCAGAGATAAAAGGAATTAGATGCATACATTCAAAGGTTATACTGATCAAAAGTGACACATACCATGATGCCAGGATGAATTACCTCATGGAGCAAGAGCCTTCTCCGATACAAGACCAAGCTAATGGTGATGGATGCTGCTAATGTTGATAAGAAAAATATGATGAGAGAAGATAAGGATGGGCCCTGTAGGGCCATGCTCAGGCCAATCCTACTCTCAGTACTCCATGTCTAGGACCTGTGGGCCTTGAGACATGATCTCCTGGTTATCCTTAAAAATCAAGGATGACATTTGGCTCCAACTCGAGGACATGTGCTCACCGTAGAGCGCATGAGAACCTCAACATATATGGAATAACCTACAGACCTGCTCAACTCGACAGGGGAAAAAGTACCAAAGATGGGGTGGTATTCCCACCCCAACATACATACATACATACATACATACATACATACATACATACATACATACATACATACATATATATATATATATATATATATATATATATGCTATCATAAATGTGAATACAAAGTGAAATACTTACCTATACTTACCTGTTGGATGGATGTTGGCGTAGTCAAACAACCAGTGAAGCCAATCCAGCAATGTCCCATGATACCTGCCTTTGTGCTTCATCATAAACCAAAATAGTGATAAATGAAGCACAAAAATGTCATGAGTTATAATGTATATCATATCATTGGAAATCTCAAAGTCTAACTCATGGAGGTAGGTGGGAGGGATAAAATCCTGCCAAGTCCATCTTTGAGGAAAGTAATCAATCCACTTCAATAAATGGTCATGGAAAATGCAAGGTTTAGAAAATTGACTCAAAGGGCCTGCAAACTGGCTACCTAGGGAATCCTCATGCTCTGAAGTCAAGGAAGGGATCGACAAAGATCTAGCAGATGACTGACAGACTATCAAGGGAAAGTTGAAAAACTATGATAACTGACTCGATATTGCAGTACCAAACCAACCCTTGGAGTCTAGGGTTTTCCCAACAGGAACCTCAACATTAAAAAAAAAAAAATTCCCAACTACACCCTTAATGGAAAAGCATGTTAAAGTAATAAAAGGTGGTTGGAGAAAAAGGTGATGAGAATCCTTCTTCAGGCAAACAATGTTTTTACTTCTATCAAAATCTGAGAATAGTGGCGGTTGATAGTCATCTTCATAGGGTAAATCTAATTGCTCAGAGGAGTACTCATCAAAGTCCTCAAGGTAAGACTAAAAATCATTAGGCAAATACTGTACTCGGTCAACCTTGGGTGTTTGTGGAGAGGCAGTAAAAATCTCATCTCCCTGTTGCCACTGGTCAAGAGCTTGCTATGATAATTGCAAAGGCAACACTCGGAGATGACTCTTTATGTCATAGATGGGATCCATATCATAACTAAACACATCCCACCTATGTCTCCCAACATGTATGAAATCGTCAACATCAACTATGTCAGTATCAGTTTCATAACATGGAGGAGTCAAAACATCCAATACTTCTGTACTCTCTGTGTGATAAGGTAAAGAACCTCTAAAAACTTGGAAGGGGGAATAATTTACCTTGCCTAATCCTTCTTGTGAAAGAGATTCAAGTACTTGGATAGCTTCGTCAAGTGGGAGATCTACCTCTACATCTTCAGACTTGAGACATAGGGGATCTAGCTTTTCCAAGGGTTCCATTTCTTCTTCACTCTCTGAGTCATAGAAAAAGGCATCATCAAAAAATTGGAAAGGAAAATTACTTGCCTCATTCTCTTCATCTTGTGCCGGAGGGACAGGATCTTGGAGAGCTTCATCAGACTGAGGAGTGGTTACCAATGCTTCATCCTCATAATTCACATCTCTAGTTATATCTTTGCTACATTCTATTGGATTATGGGAGAGGTCTTGCTCATCTTCAAGGGGTTGATAATGGTATTCATAAACCTCGTCTCTTATATCAGAGGATTCTTGGTATTGATCATGACATGCTTTCCTAAGATCTTCTACAATCTCAGTGGTGAATCCTTTGTGGTCTAATGCTAGCATGAGGTTTTGAAGGACATCTTCATACATTTGGAAATATGGCTTAGCAAGGTTTATAAACCTACTGATGAGGTGTATGAAAGATGACATACCCCTGTCTTTGCAACAAATCTTAAATCGATTTTGCAAGTAGGATGGCAGAGTGAGTATGAATAATTTTATAAGAGCATCCTCTCCTCCCAGCTTTATCTCGCTCACATACTCCAAAAAATTCATGATGTGAGGAGTTGGGAGGCCCAAGAATGTTGGAGAGTTGTTTAGCCATTTTGTATCAAAGTAATTTGAGTATCCTTGAAAACTTATAAAATCAATACTTGGATACATTTGTTCCCAGTGTGCCATGATCCCATAACTTGGAAATATCACAAAAAGTAAGGTGGCACCTTGAGAAATAGTAGTGGAGTTGCCAGATAATTTGCCTCAAACTATCAAAAGATAAGGGAAAACACCCTAGTGGAGTCGCCAGGTAAGCTTGTAAGATAAGTCTCTGAGGAAAGGCTTACTGAAAAGGTTTGTTGTATGAGGAGAATTGACTCAGTGTTCCCCAACAATGGCACCAAAATGTTATCGCACAGTTAGTAGCTAGGTCAAATGGCTAGAAGATAGAGGCCAAACTGGCATAACAGGAACCTACCCCACCCAATGTCACCACAATGGGGAGGTTCTTTCTATTTAGGGAGGTTAGCCTAGGGGAGACGTCCTCAATAACTTGGGGTTTTGAAGAGGCTAAGGTATAAAGTTAAATTCAAAGTTTCCTCCTCACAGGTCACCACCAAGATCAGATAGTCCGACTAATCAGCCAATAAATAAGTGTAGCCCCAAATGAAAACACCTGCTCGGGACAAGACAATAGAAAAATAGTATATGCCATCTATAACTCAATGGGTTAGTACTTCATGTAACTATCTGATATCAATATGTAAATAATTAAAGCAACATATATCAATGAGGTCAACGTTTATCAATATAACAATGGAAAATTATCAATTCATCAATAACTATTGAGATGATGTGGCCAACAATGCATCTAATCAATTCTTTACTCAATAAATGCCTTTAACCATCATCTAATTGCTTATCAACAAAAGTTTCTGCATCAAGATGGAATAACCAAGTATGACGTTAGCCTAGTTAGGGTTTCAAATCTAAAAGTTTTAAGAGGTTGTTTGAGCACTATCACTTCAGTGTTGTGGCTCTAAGATCAGTGCCTAGGGGTAGATGGAGTCAATTAAGGAGAGGACGCAAGGTTGAAGGAATAAATTTCTAAGGACAAGAGGGAAGGGTTCTAGAGTGTTGTAATGGCAGGGCCCTAGAATCAAAACCCTGGGGGAAAGAGGCTCACTCCGGTGTTTCTTAAGCAAGGCTTCGTTCTCTTTCCTCCTTCCTTAGGTCAAAATTGGCAAAATGGATAGCATAAGAGATAAGTTATAACAAGAGGATGAGGTGAGGGAGATTGTTGCAATGGCAAGGCTCTATCACAAAACCTTAAAAGATGGACGACCCTAGGTGTAGATAACCTAGGCCTAGGACGTCACCTCCCTTTTAACCTTTAAAAATCATAGCTAGCACAAGGGAAAAAGTAAAGAGAGTGTAGCAAAGTCTAGGCTCTTCCTTCCTTCTTTAATGGATGAATATTTCTCTCTAAGGGGACATGAAACAAGGACCTACTTGTTTGCTTGTCACCTAGGGTTTTAAAATCAGCAAATTTATAATAAATGCAAGAATACAAGCCTGCAACCATTCAATTAAGAAGTTTTGCAGAAAATACACTTAGATATCATGAAGAAATAACAATGCAAACCCTAGTTGTAAACCTTGCTTCAAGAGAAATGCCAAATATGCCAAAAAAGTCCTTCCTTCAACAAGTGCGCCTTACTTAAAAGATGAAATACCCCAACTAGGGCGCAAAAATCAGACCTCACAAGAGAGTGAGTTGTGTGTTTTTTCAAAATGAGAGTGAAAACCATCAATATATAGTGTATCAATGACCTTAATTAATTTTAGGTCATAAAAATGGCCGACAAGACCAGAATACTCTTTTTACATTAAATTGTCAAATTAAAACCCTAATTGAGCTGTAATAAAGGTAAAATCCCCTTCAAGGGAGGCGCTATCCCCTTTTAGGGAAAATAAGGCATGCAGAAGCAAAACGTTATCCCCCCAGAGGCTTCTCCAACATGCCACACGTGCCACTGCTGGCTAGTCTACCTCCAATAATGACCATGAAGCTGGATGATGTCATGGTAAGGATGGGGGTGCTATGAGCCTTCCAAGGCCAACGTTCTACTGAAAAGTGGTCATTTCCCTTAGGTCTGGCTCTGCCAAAGTGCCTCTGGTGAAACGTCCTCTTCTCCTCTGGTGAAAAACCTTGGTCAAACCCTGTCCTGCCTCTACCCCTCTGATGGGGTCTCAACAACCATTTGATGGGCTCTTCAACCCCATGGAGGTCCGAACTGATCATCTCCCCATGTGTACCGGTCCAAGTGGTACCTATCCGTCGGGCATGCTCCTGCACATTGAAAACTTCTCCCTCCACGGTCTCATTAGTCACAGGGATCATGGCAATGTCAATCATGTTTCATCATTAGTATTATTAAACATATGCATGAAAACCCTGATACATCATTCAACAACTCAAAGATGTTACAAAATCCTACAATACAAACCTGAGGAAAATGAACAAGACAACCTATTGGGATAGTTTCCATAAGAAAAGGAATGTTTCCCAAGGGTTTTCATCCAAGCCATGTAAATGATGTGGTGTGGCAAAGGGATGTCCAGACACAGGGTAGAGTGAGATTTAGGGATGCATGGTTTTATCTGTGGGTGCCTTTGTAGAAGGCGAGTTGTACCTGTCATGGATGCAAGTTTTTTCCAAGCCCCTTCTCTGCCTTTTATCCTTTTCTTTATTTAACTTTTGGTTATTTTATTCTTTTATCCAAGGACTAATTAGAGGACACTGACTTTGTGTGGTGACCAGAGCTGACAGTGTTACCCACAAGTACTTTCACAGAAATGATAAGGCTGGCTCGTGATGAGACCCCCTTTCCCTTGGCCATGCAACCAAAGGTCACTATCTTGGCGTGGTAATGAGATGATGGCAATGTCATGCTGTTAGGGACCCATGAACATAATAGGTTGGCTTGTGATGCGACCCCCTATCCTTGTAATTAGGTCTTGCTTGTTTATTTTTCTTGGGTCCCTCTTGTTTCTTGTTGATATGCCTTTTATTGCCTTCTTGGGAATCCCTGGGTGAAGAATCTCCAGGTTTCATTTTTAGGCTTTTATATTTTACCAACTGCTTTTACCTTCTGGGCCTTTAGCCCCTTCTTCCCACGAGATAAGGTGCGACCCTACAAACAGGTCATCCTAATGCCCGAACAAGGGGAATGGGATAGATGAGCGGGGGATAAGATGAAAAGGTGATATTATGACGGGAGCGGATGATGGCTTCTCATAAATCCCCCAGTGGCAGACGAAAACCTATGGGTACAAGATTGCTAGGGCACCCAATCAATCTCCCCAAGCATGGTCAAGTGGGCTAATGTAAAATCCAAGAAATTGTCAGAGATAAAAGGAATCAGATGCATACATTCAAACATTATAATGATCAAAAGTGACACATACCATGATACCTGGACCAATTACCTCATGGAGAAAGAGCCTTCTCTGATACAATACCAAGCCGATGGTGATGGATGTTGCTACTGCTAACAAGACAAATCTGATGAGAGAAGAGAAGGATGGGCCCTCCAGGGCCATTCTCAGGTCAATCCTGCTCTCAGTACTCCATGTCTAGGACTTGTGGGCCTCGAGACATGATCTCCTGGTTATCCATGAAAATCATGTATGACATCTGGCTCCAACTTGGGGACATGTGCTCACCATAGAGCACATGAGAACCTCAACATCTCTGGAATAACCTGCAGACCTGCTCAACTCGACAGGGGAATTAGTAACAAAGATGGGGTGGTATTGCCACCCCAACATACTTATATATATATATATATATATATATATATATATGTGAATACAAAGTGAAATACTTACCTATACTTACCTGTTGGCTGGATGTTGGCATAGTCAAACAACCAGTGAAGCCAATCTAATAATGTCTCATGATACCTGCCTTTGTGCTTCATCATAAACCAAAATAGTGATAAATGAAGCACAAAAATGTCATGATTTATAATGTATATCATATCATTGGAATTCTCAAAGTCTAACTCATGGAGGCAGGTGGGAGGGATAAAATCCTGCCAAGTCCATCTTTGAGGAAAGTACTCAATCCACTTCAAGAAATGGTCATGAAAAATGCAAGGTTCGGAAAACTGACTCAAAGGGCCTGCAAACTAGCTACATAGGGCATCCTCACGCTCTGAAGTCAAGGAAGGGATCGACAAAGATCTAGTAGACGACTGGCAGACTATCAAGGGAAAGTTGAAAAACTGGGATAAATGACTCGATATTGCAGTACCAAACCAACCCTTGAAGTCTAGGGTTTTCCCAAGAGGAACCTCAACACTAAAAGAAAATAAATTCCCAACTACACCCTTAATGGAAAAGCGCGGTAAAGTAATAAAATATGGCTGGAGAAAAAGGTCATGAGAATCCTTCTTCACGCAAACAATTTTTTTACTTCTATCAAAATCCGAGCATAGTGGCGGTTGATAGTCATCTTCATAGAGTAAATCTAAGTGCTTAGAGGAGTACTCATCAAGAATATATGCTACAAGAAGAGAGACTCTCTGAAGGGGAAGGTCAAATTCCTTGAAGGAGTCATGTCGTTTGTTCGTCGACCCACTGATAATTTCACCTTCCAAGTAAAAAATAATCAATCCTTGTTGTCTCATTCTACAAAGAATGAATGGGTATTTGACTCTCAGTGCACTCATCACATGGCTAAGGATGCTTCCTTTTTCACATCCTTAGATGATGTTGTGGAGAAGAAGATCTATGTTGTTGATGTTTTTTCTATCGACATTGTTCGTAAAGATGATGTTTCCTGTAGACATGGGAGAATTGTGGATTTTTGGATGGATTTTTACTTTTTTCGATATTTGAAAAAAGGTCGTTCTATTTTCATCGGAGGATTTCTCGACCTAGAGGACATTTTTTATAAGTTTTGTAACACAACTCAACCCAAATCTGAACCGACTGCTCATTTTTCTCACACTAACAAAAGAAGTCAAACTTGGAATGAACGAATCAAAAACCTAAATTTTTTAAGTCTGCACTCAATGGAAACTCATAATATGGTTATTGGTTTACCTAACCCCCCCCATGAAGGAGTTTGTAAGGGATGTGTTCTTAATCATCATCAGACACCTTTTGACTCTGGTAAATCATGGTGAGCACAGAGCCTCCTGGAGCTAGTTCAGATTGATCTCTATTGCATCAATCTACCTTCCTTAGTAGGTGCAAGTTATATATTAACATTCATTTATGATCTTTCTCGTTTCATTTGGATTTATTTTCTCAAGAAAAAGAATATTGTCCTTGAAAAGTTAAAATGCTTTAGAGCCTTTGTTGGAAAGCAATGTGGCTGACCCATAAATTTCCCGAGATCAGATAGTGGTGGTGAGTATGTGAATCGACCTTTTGAAGGATACCTGGTCCGATTAGGTATTGACTGGAAATGGCCAGTCCCTCATACACCTCAACAGAATGGCGTTGCATAATGCAAGAATTGGATGTTAGTTGAAATGGATAGATGTCTATTGTAGGCCAAATATTTTCCTCCTCACTTATAAGATGAAGTTGTCTATTGTGAAAACTATCTACTCAATCACATCTCAAATCGAGTTGTTCCTTTGCTGACTCTAGTAGAACGATGGTGTGGAAGGAAGCCCTTAGTTGGCCACCTCTGTGTGTTTGGATGTGTTTCCTAGGCTCATATTTTTGGTGATTGTAGAAATAAATTGGATGTAAAGAGTCATGCTTGCATCATGATGGGATACTCTGAAGATTCAAAATCCTATCGAATGTTTCACCCTATAAAACAAAAAATAATTATCAAAAGAAATGTATGGTTTAATGAGAAGTCTTTTGGCATCAAGTTGTTGAATGCCTCCTTTGAATTGTAATAGGATGATCACTTTGATGTTGTTTTTGACTCTAGTTCTCCTATTATGGTTTTAATTCCTTCGAGTGGACAGTCGAACTATGTTCATGTCTCGATTGTACCTTCGACTTTTGAGTCGATTGGTCAGTTGATTTTGGTTTTGTTTATTCCACCTTCTCTTTCAAATGAAACTGCTCCAACTTCTGATCAACCTTCTGCAGTGAACAACAATTCATCCCTTTCTTTATAACAACCCCTCTATTACGACATCAAAATAAGTGAGTACAATAGAGGAATTTGTTTTTTGAAACAACTATTAGGACAAGTGATATACAACGATAACATACATCAATGTTACACATCCCAATCTCATCTACATCCTACATCGCAAGTTTCATTGCACAACATTATTTATACTAATAGAATAATCATAACACAAACACTAATCAATGATATCTACCCATCCAACCTATTTGCAGGGTTAGGACCTCCAAGACACATAATCAATACTCAAGTCCAGGATTCATCCAATTGATTTTGACCATTTAAGGTCTCAGGACTGGCGACTGTTCTAAGGAACATGGAGATATCTACTCTCTTAACCCATTTAACCTTTAAGGTGCAAAACTTAATAATGACACAATTAATTCAAATCTATGACTCATAAAAATATTACAAAGTCATCAATTCATCAATCAAATTCATACCATAAGAGTTACTCAATATCTGAATTCATATCATTGCAAAAACATCGCTATTACCTGTAATGACCTCCATTGAATTGATCACAAGTATAAG
>JZKD02S2209387.1:674656-687974 GCA_000966675.3 Picea glauca | reverse complement strand
CAAGTATGGTCACTTAAACTATTACGCCGAGGAATTGCCACATGTCGACCAAGTAGTATGGATCAAAATTTTCTAAATCTGAAAATATGGAATCTCGTTCCCAACTTCAGTGAACGACTGGCAACTCTTACCTAATATCCTGATGACGAAGTTCTGGGATTGAGGCTAGGAAGTAAAACTTAAGGCTAAGTCTTACTACTGGGTATAATAGATAACAACTCCCCAAGTCTCAAGTCTGCGGCATAAAAAAACTCTAGCACAATTATATCATCGAGAAAAATGCATCATATAAACTCAACCTATGTCGTGAGGGTAGTAATAACTCATTGAATATCGAAAAAAAAAATTATAACTTTAAGGTGTTAAGAAATTTAAAATCTAATACATAGTGCCATAACCAAACTTCATTTAAGAAAGACTGTGAGGGCAATAATATCGCTGCCACGAATGATGGACGTGAGATGATTTTCGACACGCCCAGAATGAGATTTCACCACCGAACCAGATATATAAGTGTTTAAGTCCACTATTAATTTTCAGTAGTAGGTATCTAGGATATTTAATCACAAGTTCATATATTCTAAATATCCTTAATCGAAATTTAAGTGACAATAAAAAATTTCAATTATTAAGACTCGGTCGGATTCCACGATGACAATCCAAAACAAACGTAATTAGGAGATACAATTAGTCAAAAGGTCACCTAAAGATACGTAGAATCTTCGAAGATACGCAAATGATTGCCAACATGGTTATGTGACGTAACATGTCTGTAATTTACCAATTGTCAGACAATAATACCATTAGAAATCTTGAAACATCAACAATTAATAATCTGATTCAAAATATCTTTCTAATTTATAACTACCTTTTAAATGAAATGTACAGACATTCAACCCGTAATTTTACTCACCCGTAATTGGCTTCTTAGCTCATGCATCTAATTGACCGGTCCAATAATCATGGGTATTTTTATTTACCATTCAAATACAACAATAGATTTACATAAACAAAATTGAATAATTGATCAATAAGAAAGTAAGAAACCAACATCCTATTAAATTCGTGTTCTCAGGTAACCATAATGATTTCATTAATAAAAATAATTTCGTTTATATATCCAGGAATTTACCAATAATTCAAGTATTTAAAATCTCTACTCAAATACAAGCAAAATTTTACATTCAACTAACTGAATCTCTACACAATGAAAAACAATTTAAACCATTCTACTAATAGAAAAGTTGTTAAGAATATCATGACTTAATTTGTAATTTGATTTACATAATACCAATTTAAGAGATTCAATTTACAACATTTCAAATTTTCAACTTCTAGCAATGTAACATTAGAATTTACAGTAATACAATTTATGACGATTCAAGTTACAACAATAGATTTTTAATGATTTGATCTAAAACCCAATAATTGAAAATACCGCAACAGATAGAATTAAAGGGTCCTTTCATTTTTAGCTCAACATTTTAATATTCTGGCTTTCCTAACTATTCAATAACAAATCCCAATTTCTAAGTAATTACCGTAAAATAAATACTGTGAACCACGAATGTCGATATCCAAAATGATCTTCAATCTCAAGTAGTTGCATGACCCTCCCTCTCTCATGTCTGCTAATCCAAACTACTCATCGGTACCTCCCAACCAATGCTAGGGGTACTCTTCTTCCCCCTGAGCCCCCTAAGCCACAAAGGAGCCACACACAAAAACCAAAATGCAATAGCTCCAAGAATTCCTCGGAAGGAAGAGCTTCCACTCCTTCCTCAAGCTTGGTATCCCAACTCTCACAAGTAAAACATAGTCCACAATAATTTTGACAGCATAACCTTACCAAGAATAAATGAGCCCCTTTCCCTTATACACCATTTGTTTTATAGAAATTTCCTCACTAACACATGTCCACAAGCACAATTAAACAACTTTTTAATTAATTTAAATGGGATTATTCACCCACACACTTGTCACACTCTCCCCAAGTTGCACAAGTAATTACCAATTTTTATTTATTTAAAAAGTCAATTTCCTTCACATTCCCCAATGTGTTCCTATTTTCGCTCTTAGGTGTCCCTTTGTTCCCCAGATTCTCATTTAATGAGTGTCTCCTAACTATATCTTAGTTAGAGTTGGAATATGAGTCTTCTTCTAGTTAGACTAGTGGTATCTTGACTTTAGATACCATTCTATGTGTACACCTATTCTCTCATATTTTATTTTTTTTCCATTAAAAAAAACCCTTTTATTATTTTCATGCACACGTGCATTTTATCCCATCTTTATATTTTTCTCATTTTTTCCTTAAATTGATTTATCTAAATTATTTTATTTATTTAATACTTTAATTTCAGTCCCCCAACTAAACTTAGACTTAGGCTTAGTCTTAGAATTAGCATTATACTTTTATTGGGAATTATAATTAATAAATTCACTGTTTAATTAATTATTTTAAATCCGACAAGGTCTAATCGATTCAATGTTTTCTAGGTTACCTAGATTTATTGACTCAAGTTTTAAATGACGTGACGTGCCCTTCAAGATGAAACTTCATGCTCCAAGGGTGCCACTCTACTTTGATTGGTTTTGGAAGTTTTTCCAACCCTTGGATTCAACACTCCACTCGGTCGATCTTGTGATAGAATAAGGGCTTCTAAGTAATAAGGACTCTGCCTTATTCCACACCCTTTAGAATCTTCGTGAGGAACTATCTCAGTCCTCCCTCGGGACATCGTGGACCTCTAGAAATAGGTAATCATTAACCTACAATTCAAAACATGAAGGGAGTGCTAGTAGGTTGTGACAGGGACGTTGCCACACCTCTCCCTCAATGTCTAGTTTCTTTGCATGGCCCCTTGTTGAAGGAAAATCTCCCCGCGGATAGGTAGATCTCCTATTGAGAGTTAGACTCTTAACTCTAAGACAGAAGATGCTTATCATGGACACTAACTTCCTTTTAGATCTAGACAAACTAATGTGTGAGGTGGAAGGAGAAAAGAAGTACATTTTTATCGGTGTTTGTCCCTGCACATTCCGAGTTGAGCTCTAATCTTGGACTCCTCGATAAGCCCTGTAGACAAACAAAGATACAACCAACTTCCTACTCTATCAATATTAGTTCAAAATAGATCTATCTACAAGAGACAAATTCATGTGAGACCAAACACAAATTAGAAAGAAACAGGCCAAGCATATTATATTAATGAGAACAAAGTATTACTTACCGCTATAGATGGAATGCAGTAGCTTCACCAATCTTTCCTTGTCCAACCCTTGCTCAAAAGCTCCATGATCAGAATGACAATAACTTCACTGCTTATTCTCCTCCACTGTCTGTTTCCTATGAGATCATAGGTTTCATGCTTCCAATATTTTCCACCCCTTTTACCATGCGAAGGCCTTCTTTTATAAGCTTGGAGAGGCCCAACCACTTGAGATATCTTTGGGGTAAGTTGAGTATTTTCCTCCTTCAGTTAGGGATCTTCCCTAAGATCATGGCTTGATTAAGGATTCGAATCCAACTGATTTCAGAGATTGAAGAGATGTTTCCCTCATTCTTCTCAACAAACCAATTGTTGCCCAGAATAGGTAGCGCTCCTCCAAAAGGGTAGTCATAGTGTTATAATGCTCCCTAGTAATGTATAGGGGGGTGCCAACACTTATGATAGTAGTAGGGCTCCTCCAAAAGGGAAAACAAAGTGTTGTAATGCTCCTTGATAGTCTATAGGGGGGCACCAACACTCCTGATAGTGTTATAGGAGAGCACTCTCCTCTGAAACTCAATTTTAGTGGTTCTTTCAAATGGAAAGAGGTTCATAAACTCTTTTAACCCATTCCTCTTATTCCAAATAAAATGTTTGAGGTGTTTCAAGTGTCTTTCTGATGTCGTTATAGGCGCGACATAGACATTATGGTAGTATGCTTTCCTGACACTTGCGACACTTGTGACCAAAAAGCGACACTTACGACACTTGTAATGACGACACTTACGACACTATCGAAGAAAGTAATTTTGATGTGTAACAGATTGCTCCCCAAAGTATGAAGTTAGAAGATGAGAACTGATAACTGAAATGCTTTGTAGACTTTCAAGCAAGGGTATAGATGCAGAGAACCCAAAAGAAGTTGTACACAAACATCTAACAAATATTAGGACATGTTTCAAACCCAAGGCAGGCATACCTATTCTTGGGTGATAAAGACTTGCAATATATGGCCGCTATAAAATACACTTTGGATCCATAATTGTATTGATAAGAGGTATAGCCACCGAGGATACAGTGTGGATCTATAATCTCATGACCTGAACTGATCGTAGCCATGAAGAATACATAGTGGATCTATGAGATGACAAGACATAGCCACGACCAATACAAAGTGGATTTATGTGACAATATATGTGTCATTTGTTCAAGAGAAACTCCGTTGCAACCTGAGAAAAGTACATATTAGAGTGATCACTCAACCCAGGGTCTTCTCCCCGATCCCGTTGTAGTATGAATCTAACCATGTGAATAGATGTCCTGATGTCAAACATGGCAGAAACCACTTGATTACCAGTTAATGATGTAAACTGTTAACACGCACGAGGGAAATCACCATTGATGTTAATGATTCCCAAGGTGCCCTGGTACATTCCAACGAATGTGAATAGATGAGTTGAAGTAGAACATTCGTGGAATCATCCGATTAGAGTTCAATGATGTAAACCCACTACCGGATGTGAGGAGGCCTGCCATTGAGGCATGCAAGTCCCAAGGTACTAACTGGTTTCTAAGTCTAGTTCCCGGATAATATGTTGAAGTCGACAGGAATAGACTCGTCACAGGAGGGCCTTGATGTATCCCCCATCAACGACACAAAACAAACATAGAGATGTAATTGGTAGATCAAATGAACATGGACTAACACGGGTATTGAGACAAGATATTTGTGATGGCTGACTCTTGAGGCGGACACTTCCCTTGAACATTGAGGCACAACAACAGAAACATGACATGGACCAAAACATGATGATGGAGTGGATACTATGACTTACGCTAGGTGACCCAAAGGAGTGAAAGAAACTCAAAGGATTGGCTCAGTGCAGAGGTTCAGTGGATTAATATGTGTGTAAAGACAAAGTGCCATGTTCAAGGGTGACTCTAAGAGTTATAGGTAATGTTCTCAAAAACTGCTTGGCTTGCTTCCTTCAATTTTTCCCCCATCTAGATAGACGAGTACCTCTTTTTAATTTAAACGAGCTCGAGGAGGGTAACACATGATTGATATAACTCACCTTTGGTAAGTTCCTCTTCCTTTTTTTAATGAACTGGATGAAGTAAGGGTTCGGTCCCATATGGGCCCTTCAGTGTATAATCGTTTACCGAGTCCAGAGAAGGTAAAATCAGTAGTTTTTCATGATTATAGAGTCTGGAAAAACACTTAAAAGAGAACTCTCTCAATTAATTTTTCATAAAGCAATCTGATGAGATCGAAAAAGAGATAAACTATCACTCAAAAGATGTTTTCTTCAAATACTTTAACGAGTGTGAAGAGAACAAGGTCGCTCAACAAACTTTTCATGTTTAGAGAGTCTGAAAAGGACTTAAATATGACTCCAATGTTGTCCTTTTTCGTAATGTTAGTCTTGCGAGGCTGAAAAAGAGATAAATTATCACTCGAAAGACGCCCTTTCAAACCTTTTAATGAGTGGGAAAGGAAGCAAGATCACTCGACAATATTTTCATGTTTAGAGAGTCTGAAAAGATCTTAAAGGAGACTCCAAGGGGTTCCTTTTTCGTGTATCCATACAGGTCCAAAAAAGAGATAAAATTTTATCCGGATGCATTCTCATGTATTTACAAGCACGAGAAAGAACAAAGACTAATCTCGATATGCCCCCAACGTGAAAAACTAGTGTCTTAACTCCAGAATGATCATCAAAGGCTGGAGACATGCCCTCCAAGCTTCAATTCATTCACCGACTATGAGGTTGTCACCAATTTATCTACTAGATGAGAAAAAGGAGAAGGGTGGATGAAAAGAAGGTCCAAGAGAGGTGACCATTTCATTTTTTAACAAGCTTGACACAAGAAAATAACTATGCTCAAGGTCACTATTTCATTTTTTAACGAGCTTGCTACAGAGAAGAAAAACTATGCTCGTGGCTTTGTCTTGATCATGACTTCCAAGAGGATAATTCTTTGGAAGGACACCATGGCAAGGGACAAAACTCAGTCATGGCTTCCAAGAGATTTTCACTGGATGGAATAAAATTACTTTGGAAGGAACACATATCTAGGGTCTCGACAGGGGTAAGGAGATCAAGCTCCAATAGCCCTACCGAAGAGATCACCAGGTAAACTACCGGATCTAAATCATCAGAAGTTGAAGGCATTGGAGATGATGGAAAATCAACATCAGAAGGGGAGATAGAGTGTATATCTTCCCAAATTTATTCACGAGGGGGAAGAAAAAAGGATCGGTGATGATGATTATCCCGAGGTAACTTGTCAACATGAAGCATTTTCGGAATAGATTCATCAGAAGGAAAAATTGGGGAAATGTAGTCGATTGAAAACGACATGGAACTTAACCGTGATTGCATCGAGGAAACGTCAGGTGCCAATAGATGTTGGTCATCTAACGAGGAAGAAGCGAATCGGATAGAAACGTATGATGTTTTAGTTGGACTAAGTGATATGGTGTCACCTAGTGCATCAAATTCCAACAGACTAGGTACAATCCAAGCATCAGATGATTCCAAAGATTGATAAGCCATAGTCGAAATCATATCGACAATGGAAATATGATGTGTAGTCAGTGGAAGTGGCGTAGGGAAGGTACCCATGAGGCTAGAATATTTCAGTAAGCCAACACCAATGATTTCATACGTGATCTTGTGGTCTCCCAAGAAAGGAATATTGTTGGTAGCAAGAGCACGAGCATCGGTCGTGCAGAAATCCAACTGATCAACAGTGACAATTTTTCCCTGATGAGGAAATTGTACACATCGAAAAACCGACAAGGCAACGATAGTCATAGCATAAAACCAACTTCTTCCAAGTAACAAATTGTAATCGAGGGGAGCATCGACCACCTCAACATTGACAGTAACAACTTTTTCACCCAATTGGATGGGCAGGGACTGTAAAAGCCCATGGGGATGAAAACCTTACCCATCAAAGGTGCGTAACATCGTTGGGGATTTATTGAGTGCAGATGATTTTAAACCTTTCCAACATGCTAAAGACATGACACAAGTTGAATCTCTCTCATCCAGAATAGTTCGGTGGATTTGTTGATTGTGAACAATGACATCAACTTGGAAAGGAAGTTGGTGGGAGAGCCAAGATGCATAATTATCCAGGTTAAACATGATATGGCTGGATGACTCAGGATCAACAATGCCAATAGCACCCAAGAGCATTCTACGTTGACTGGGGTAGTGTTGTAGAACTTCTAATGTAGACATAGCACACGGTGCTTGAGCCAAATATTCAACAATGTTGTAGTTCTGGGTGGCACATGAACTAGGATTAAAGGTAGCTTTACGTATAGTGCTCTTAGGAGGGCGTAAGATAGAGTCGAACGTGGGTTTCTCAGTCTGAAGTGGTCCAGATGAAGGAGCAACTGATGGAAGACTAACGAAGGACGATGATGGATCCGGTAAAGTACCGGTACCGTTAGTGTCCTTTCCTTTGTCAGGGTTACCTGGCATGTTGTATGTCTTAGAGAAAGTGTTCAAATTAATCCCATTAAACATATAAATATGTCCACTCATCGAGGCCTTATCATGAGGATAGCTAGAACTGTCCCCAGGAGAGGGGGTTTGAGCAACCATGGATTGCTACTCTGGAAAAGGATGAGTAAGCACAACGGGTTGTGACTTTTCTTGGAAAATTTTGGCCACTTCATTGCGAAGTGGACAGTATTGAGTGTAGTGATCGTCACCATAAATGATACATGAGAATTTCGGTTTCCGTTGTGGTTTCTTTTCGGTAGCAGGGATGTGAGCTTGATTGTTTGGTTGTTCATTGTTATTGGTATTTTTTTATTTATTCTTTGTCTTCTTCTTACCTTCGGATTTTTGTGAGGGGGCAGATTGAACTACATTCACCTCAGAGATCTGATTTTGGGGGGAGGTAGAGGAGAGCATGAGCGATTGGGAAGTAGATTGAGTGTTGACGGAACTGATAACTCCATCTGCATGAGATGAGGAAGGTGGATTAGATGGATCAGTATTAGCTCGAGCAACATTCAGAAGTAAATCATACAAAGTACTAGATTGTGAATAAACCAAATCTAAGTACTGAGCCTGAGCAATGGCTTATTCCTCTGTGACCATGCAACCCATAGTGACATCACGAGAAATCAAGGGTAAAAGTGATTTAGTAAACCATTCTGCCAATAATATGTCAGGAATGATTACCTTGATCATCCTTCGTCGTCGCCTCCACTCATGAATATGGTCAGAGATATGCACAGAGTCAGTTTGACGAAGGGAGGTCAAGATTTCAGTACCCATCTCATATTGAATAGGTAGTTGAAAGTGCGTGAGGAAAGACATGGCAAGGGAATTGAAATCATGAAAAGAAGCACATGGTAGTTCAATATACCACTTTACTGCCAAGCTTGTAAGTGTTCGCTGGAAAAGACACAAACGTACAGAATAATCCATGAGGGAGTTTAATGAACACCACAAATGGAAAGTCATCACATGGTTGTTTGGGTCTTCGCCATGTTTCCCATCAAATTTTGGAATATCAGAAGGAATCTTAGCTGGAATGACTGGCCAAACTGATGAATGAAAAATAGGATCATTGGTTAACCGAGACAAGTTTCAGAGATCCAGAGTCACAAGGAAGGGTAGTTGTCAGTTAATTTGTGGATGATACTGGTGCGGCATAGGAACACTAGTAGGACCATAAAATGGGTTAGGTGGATAGTTGTAACTAGTAGGTCCTCCTACATATGGTTGTTGCTGACCAAGATAAGCAGGATTCGATGATGGATGAGAAACAACTACATAACCCGGTGGCTTCTTAGCATTATGGGCTTGGTGATTTTCTTGCCCATAAGAAGGATAAACATTTTTCCCTTGAGGATAATAAGAAGTAGATCCTGGAGGCAGATACACATTGGACCCATGAAGAGGATAAGGTTTTTGTCCCGGAGAACTCCAGGTGGTGTTTGGGATGCCACCCGGATGAGGATGTCTGTAAGATGTTCCAGGAGGAACAGTATTTGACGCTCCTTCTAGTGGGTTAGGAAATGAGTGTCCCCCAATGTGGGGTTGAATAAAAGTGCCTCCTAAAGGTACTCCCTAGGATTGTGAAGGGTTTCCAACAAACGAAGGTTTCCCCCCTGCCAGCAGTGGATTAACGACTGGGGTATGACTGGAAAAAGGAGGGTGCCCTCCGGGATGAGCATGAAAAGGGGTTGTCCCCCGGGAGGGGTAGGCCCTCCATAGAATGGTAGTCCTCTAGGAGGGAAAGGTTTGTTAGATGGTGGTTTCCCTCTAGCCAGTTTTGTTTGGCTAGCAGGGGTCTGCATTCTTGGCTGAAAAGATGTCCCAACAGGATCGTGTGGAACATGTAGGGCTGTAGAGTAAAAGCTCATAGAAATAGGGGTAGGGATTGAAGTTCTTTGGAGATGAATAGAGGTAATGAGTCCAACAGTAGGATGGACTTTTGCTGACATAACAATAGGGTTAATGACCTGATCGATTGGGTGACTCATGGTTTGACTGAACGGTCCTGTTTCATCAAGAAGGTCATGAGGATGAAAGGGTTGTCGAAAGGATTCGAAATTCTCATAGAGATCACGTCCTGATGAAGTCCTCGATACAGAACGAGAAGCTGTAGGATTTGTATTTACTACAGTGCTAGGATGAATAGGAGTCCTATACTCATCACTAAAATTTGGTTCTGTGGGTCCCATATATGTTTCGGTAAAAAATCTCTCTCTAGTAATCGTGGGACCTCTTCGTCTATGATGTTCCCAAGGGAGTCTAAACGAAGAAAAAGTGGTTCGAGAGGGGCTACCGACACAGATGTAGTGGGATGTTCAACTATGACCAAAGTGCCTTCTGAGTGATCTAACGGAGGAACAATATCACTTCCAGCATCAGATGGATTTTCTGCCTCTCTACGGTAGTTGTCTTCTGGAGGGTTAGGAGGTAAGGGTTGATAGCCTTCCGGAGGCAGCCCTTGCATCCTACGTGATCGACGAATACCTTTATCATCTACTGGCTCAATTTTGGAGAATAACAGAACACACTAAAAATTTAGGGCCAACTAACAAAAAGAAACAACATACGCTAATAGAATCTAGGAATCAACCAAGCAAACAAAGCTTCTCTCGATGATCATACTAGTTGGTGATGAAATCCAACGTCACGTGATCAAGTCAAGAAGGGGCTAGGATAGGGTGGAATAGTTACAATGGCGACCTACTTAACGGACTTTCACCTTGGTGCAAGCTTCCACGCAGTAATTATGGATTTACCCTCCAAGGAGTCTGAGTGAGTTTGACCAATGTCTATTCCAGGTACAGTGAGACTTCCCTTCATCGTCACCTTGTGTAAGACCCTAAAGATTATGGCAACTAAAGACACCAATTTGCAGTGAGTCCTTGGGTGGGTATAGTCGACAGTACAATTCAGAATGTATGGGCAGGATAACAAGTCCGAAATCAACCCTAGAGGATCTCACACATAATCGTAGGTATATCTTCAAGTGACCCCCAATATACAATCCAACCACTACAAACAGTTGAACCACGGAGGGATAATCTCCGTAATTCGCCCGAATGCGACCTTGTGCATAACCCTTCTGTGAGAGGGGGATCCCAGAAAACCAATACAACAATTGGATTTGACTCTCCCTAGCTCAGGATGCTAATGTTTGTTTTATAAACTTTGGAGAGTTGTACACAGCCTAATCCAAAGTGCTAATCCTAGTCTAATGTTGGTGGAAGATCCTAAAAATAAAAATGTTCTAGATAATTTTTAATTAGCATTTGTTTTACAACTGTTCTTTACTCAAAGGGTGTATGAAAGTGAAACTAATGGAATGATGACTCAATTCCCCAAAATGCATAGAAAATGATAAGTAATTGTTTCTTTTCAATGAATGCCTATTTAAGGGAGAGAGAAAGAGTTGTTTTCACTATCAAACACTAATAAGGAATGTCCTCAATCAATTCATTCTCAACCCAATCCGATGTAATGCTAAAACATTTTAGAAAAGCCTTCTAATATACAAACCAATCACTAAGATGTACCTTTGTCGTTTGTATGTGAATTATGATTAATTCAATGCAAAACTTCTCCTGCCAACTACCCTTTCAGATCAAGGAGATTCAGACAAGCATAAGCAGATTTCGCACAAACAACACACCCTCTTGCTATGATTGAAACAAGAAGCAAAAAGACGACACAAGATAACAAAGAAAATCAAGAATTTCTCACAAAAGAAAGATGCTAAGAAGAATGACCTCAAAGAACCAAAAGAGATGATTCACAGATTTCTGATGTCCTTCACCAGAGTTTCCGCTTAGTCAGATAAGAGGGAAGAAAACAGTGGATCGATTCCAAGCTCTCAACAGAAGCAAAAACTCAAAATAAAGAAGATGGTCATACAATATGAACAACAAAATGCTTATTTATTAGAAAGAAGAGTGTCAAAGTTCAATGGGAAGAAGTATTGAAGCACAAAGAAGCTGAGCAAGGGAAAAAATAGAGACTGGACCTTAGAAAACACAATTCTGGAAGGTATTTTTGCAAAGGAGAGGCTCGCGCTCTGGTGTAAGGGACACCAGAGCATTATAAATCTCTGTCTAAGACCTTTATGGAGTGATGGCGCTGGGCTAACATAGGCACTGGGGCACCAGGCTTCAAAAAATCAGTCAATTTGTTGTCAATCAAGATGCATGTGATGGACTAAGGATTCAATCAGCAAGTGCAATCAGACATACGAGGTGAAAAAGTCCTAAAAGAACAAAGGGTAAGACAAGGTTTATGAGGAAAACCAAAAAGAAAAAGTTTCGATTCAGACCCCAGTGGAGTCGCCAATTTCTGTTGAAGGAAAATCTCCCTGCGGACAGGTAGATCTCCTCTTGAGAGCTAGACTCTTAACTCTAAGACAGAAGATGCTTATCATGGAAACTGACTTCCTTTTAGATCTAGACAAACTAATGTGTGAGGAGGAAGGAGAAAAGAAGTACCCTTTTATCGGTGTTTGTCCCTGCATGTTTCGAGTCGAGCTCCAATCTTGAACTCTTTGATAAGCCCTGTAGACAAACAAAGATACAACCAACTTCCTAATCTATCAAGATTAGTTCAAAACAGATCTATCTACTAGAGACAAATTCATGTGAGATCAAACACAAATTAGAAATAAATAGGCCAAGCATATTATATTAATGATAACAAAGTGTTACTTACAGCTATGGATGGAATGCAGCAGCTTCACTAAGCTCTCCTTTTCCAACCGTTGCTCAAAATCTCCACGATCAGAATGACAATAGCTTCACTAATTATTCTCCTCCACTATCTGTTTCCTATGAGATCATAGGTTTCATGCTTCCAATCTTTTCCACCGCTTTTACCATGAGAAGGCCTACTTATATAATCTTGGAGAGGCCCAACCACTTGAGATATCTTTGGGGTAAGTTGAGGATTTTCCTCCTTTAGCTAGGGATCTTCCCTAAGATCATGGCTTGACCAAGGATTCAAATCTAATTGCTTTCATAGATTGAAGAGATCTTTCCCTCATTCTTCTCAACAAACTAATTGTTGCCCAGAATAGGTAGCACTCCTCCAAAAGGGCAGTTAGAGCATTATAACACTCCCTAGTAATGTATAGGGGGGTTCCAACACTCCTGACAGTAGCAGTGCTCCTCCAAAAGGGAAGACAAAGTGTTAAAACGCTCCCTTATAGTCTATAGGGGGGCACCAACACTCCTGACAGTGGTATAGGGGAGCGCTCTCCTCTGAAACTCAATTTTAGTGGTTCTTTCAAATGGAAAGAGGTTCATAAACTCTGTTAACCCATTCCTCTTCTTCCAAATAAAATGTTTGAGGTGTTTCAAGTGTCTTTCCGATGTCGTTATAGGCATGACATAGTGTTACCCATGATTTTTGTCATCATGATGATGTATTGATGATGGTGTTGTTGGAAATACTAAAACAACTGAGAGGGGGGGGGTGAATCAGTTGTTTATAAGCTTAAACAATATTATGCCTTTTAAACAATTATTAAGATTTCTTCATGTGTCATCTACCAACATACAACATATGGACAGTAAGAGTAAATATCATCAG
>JZKD02S2209387.1:652952-668706 GCA_000966675.3 Picea glauca | reverse complement strand
TTACAAGCTACAACTTGTTGAGAGCACCAACTCTCTGTTTTCTCTAGCACCCACTAGAAGGAAGCACCAACTCCCTGGTTATTCCAGCACCCACTGGATGGAAGCACCAACTTCCTAAATGTTCCAGCACCAACTGGGTGGAAGCACCAACTTCCAGTTACACAGGCTCCAACCTGCATAACAGAGAACACCTGTTCTCCCTAGCACCACCCTGCCACCCTGGTTTCTCTGACCACTACCAGATGGAAGCTACAACTTCCCGTGTTCAAGCTCCCACTTGAACCTCTGAGGACAATAGTCCTCTCGAGAACCTCCCAACCTCCCTTATATATTAATGATTAAATACACATTCAACTTTACAGATAAATCAGTTCTTACCAGTCTTTCTTTGTTCTTTAATTCTGGTATTCTGTTCACTGTTCTGCTACTCTTCTCTTATTCAACAGGTCTGCTGTGTATCATGTCTTCTGTCATTCTGCTCTGCTTTTGTTCTGTCCATCATGTTGCTCTTCTTCTGTTCTCGTTCTGCACTGTTCCTTCCCTCCTTCCTATTCCTTTGCTCATCCTTTTTTTTTCCTTACTGTTTACCCATTTTTCATTCAGAACAATCAACTCAATTCGGTCTTCTTCATTTTCTTTTATACTCCATTCCTTAACGATTCCACTTCCCCTTCCAATGGGAGATCCAACGACATCTGTCTTGGCAACTGAAACGCTAACCAATTCATCATTCTCAGTCGGTTTCGCTTAACGGATTTACAACTGAAGCGTTAATGAGTGAGTAAGAACAACAACCCTCCGATCAAGGTTTGATCCAACGGTTCAGATCAAATCGGGATTTCACTCATCGCGATTTCGGCATTTACGATGTCAATTTTCACAAGTCCTCGAGACTCGCAATTCTCCGATTCCTGATGGCTCCTTTCATACGTAAGTCCTGTTGGCTATAGCCCTTGGCCCATAAGACCGTCAACACATGACCTCGGTCAAACATCGCATCGGGGTTTCGGCATTTGCGATGACATAATGTTTATGTCCACGTGATTCGCGATTTCCCGATTCACGATTTCCCGATTCGCAATGCGCTTCAGCCCTCCTGGCTGAGCCCTGGTCCATGTGACCGTTATCTGTGACCGCAGCTTTATCCTGTCGGGGCTACGGGGTTTACAATGATAATGTACCTACGCCCTTTGGACCCGTGATATGATGATCCCCAACTTCCTCTATACTCCTTACACCTGTCCTTGACCGACTCTTGGTCATTTCTGTATCTGACGGTTCAGATTCATTCTAGATTCAACGACTGCGATTATATCACAATTTTGGAGTTTCTATTGCAGTGAGTTCTTGACATATCAAAGTCCCGATCGCCGATGTCTCCGCTGACGTCACACGTGGTTTGACACGTGTTAGGTCCTACCACGTGTCAATCTGATTCGTGAATTGCATGAGCCTAAAGTGTTAGATCTGCCTGACACTTCTCATCCTCTGATTGTGCCACGTGTCGCTTAGCTGACGTGGTCTGTTGACGTGGGTCGAGTTGATGTTGATCTGACGGTTCAGATTCCGTCGGGATTTCGCATATCGCGAAATCGGGGATTTCATTGTAGAGTGAACTTTTCATTATGAAATCCCGATCCCCGAATTGCCGATGAATTTATCTCTCTCGCAGCTTCTACAGATCTGACGGTCCTGGTTCTTTCAAGAAATTTGGATGGGATCCAACGGTCACTGACTCTTCTTCCTTTTTCCTCTGTAAGCTCTTGTTGTGCGCGTTTTCTTCAAGGTTGTTCCTCCTGAGCTTTTACTTCCAAATCCCCACGGGGTTTTATCCTTCTTATACTACTGTCTCTACTGTTTCCATTAATGACAACAACCATCACTGCATTCTATCCACTGAATTTGCCAACAGGTGTACTCAGGGTCTTCATAAGAACTTTCTCCTGAGAAATGTTACTTTCATCTCTTTCCAGAAAACTCAAGAAGGTTCGCAGGCTGCTAATACATTTGCCTGCGAGAATGACCTATTCTTGCAGGCTGCCTTAATCCAGTTTGTGAACATCTCGCACTGTGTTGAACTGCTAGGGTGTGAACTCTTCCTAAAGAAAGGAAAAAGATGAATTCTCGAAGTTTCTAGAAGGGAATCTTCTAGAAGGATGAGATGGCATTCAAATGGTTATCCTAGTACTGGATTCCCTGATATTTTTGGATCATTCTTATCCAAGTAACTAATTCATTCTCTCCTATATATTGAGGGAATTCTCATGGAAAAGGTTAAGAAAGATTCATTGGAGAATTGGTGAAAGAATTGTGTGAAGGACTCAACATTGAACAACAACTTGGAGACTCCAGCAAGTCTATCAAGAGGATTTGATCTTCTTCATGCAAGGATTGAGAAAGTGTGTGTGTCGGAGCCAAGATCCATAGAAAGGAAGTTTGCTACATCAAGGCTTAGGTTGTAAGCTTTACTTTCCATTAATATGATACAGTGGCATGTGCCTTTCCCATAAAGCTAATTTCACTTTATTGTGTAATTCCTTGATCATACACATAGGTTAACTGTTGAATATATTGTGCTATCTTCACTTTGGTTGTTTTGTGTTGTCTTGGTCTGGACTTCATGAGAGCACTGGAGTGAAGCAGGAGCAACAAAGACCCTAGGAAGCGATAATAGGGTATGTTACTTGTTCCTTACTCATAGTTAATTCAATAGTCAAAACTTAGGGAAAGAGTCATGTCCTGTACTATTTTGTTCTAGATCCAGGTGGATCTAGGGAGATCAGTTCGTGTCCACACCTACAGATTAGTCCGATAACAAAATTGGTGACTCCACTGGGGAACAATCCCATTTTCTTTGTGGCTTTTGGTGTTTTTCTGTGGCCATTTTCTCTGGTTTTACTTTTCTCCTGTCCTATCAATCTCTGAGTCTTTAGGATATCCTGATAGACCCTCTGGGTCCAGAGGGCTTTTCAAATTTTTCTTCATTTTCCAAAATTTTGATTATGTTCAGACATTCTCACACTGTACTTCATTGCAACCTACGAGAATAGGTAGGGTTTGCACTCTGCCTTTAGGTTTCAGTGCAAGGTTCTCGCACCCTGCTCAAGGGTCACCTGTGAGAATAAGTGATTATCACACTATGTAATATTTTTTGCCTACGAACTCCATTTTTCAAAAAGTTTGGACTTGAGTTTTGGTATTTTCAACTGCCCAGATCAGTTTGATTGCCTCATAAGAGTTTCTTGGACCATTGATTGATGTCTTTCTTGTCTTCGTTTGCGTGCATGAATAGTCTTATGATTTCAAGGCTCTTTTGGTCACTTTTGTCTTGACTTTCGTTTCTTGACTTTTCTTGGCAAAACCATTCTCTCTGATTTCAGAATCTGAGTGTGTTTGATTAGTTAAGGACCAGTGATTGGTTGAAAGTTGAGTTTTCTTGGTCTTTATCATTTGCTTTGTTTGCAAAATCGTTTTTGCATTTGAGAAGGCTATATTGGTTTGCTCTTTATTTTTGTTTTCATTGAAAGACTGGATTGGGTTTCTTATCATTGCTTGATTCTTTGGTTTTTTGATTTTTTGCACTCTCATTGGCATAGTGAGGGTTCTTTTTGAAAAGTGAACAAAAGTTTTTCTTTCAAAAAATATTTTCATCTTTGCAAACATTGAAAATCAAATTATTGCAATTGTTGAAATTATTGAAAAAGACACAATAGAGAATTGTCATTTGATTAGTGATTTGTTGCATTTGCATTTTAAAGGAAATTTTGCATTGTAGTTCAAGGTTGATCTGGAAAATTTTTTCTCTCTCCCATACATAGGATTCATTGAATGAAAAGTGATACATTTCATTCTCATCCTTGCATTATTGGGTCAGAGTCATACAACATAAGTTTCACCTCCGTTTCCTTTGAGTAAACAATAGCTCTTAATAACACTGCGAAATCATAAAATTTATCTAGTAACTCTTTTCTAGGGCTCTATTACACCAACATTTAGCTAGGCTAGCACTTTGGAGTAGGAAGAGAGATACACTCTCCAAAAGCACAAAACACAGAATAGCATCTTGTGTTAGGGAGTGTTAAATTCCATTTGCAACATCTTGTCCGGGGAAGCCCTTCTTACACAAGGGTCAAACACTAGGTCGCATTGATATTGGCAGAGTTACTCACCCTGCTTTGTTGATATCAGTGTAGAGATTGCACGTATTATGGAAATCACTCGGAGGTATACCCACAATGATGAGTGGAAGCCTTTTGAGTTGATTGTCGGCTAGATACCTTGCCCTTGCGTGTGGATCGGACTGTCGACTGTTCCCCCAGGTTTTATTGTTGTTGGTGGTGACCTTAGTGGCCTATCTTTCTAGGTTCTTACTCGAGGTGACTGTGGAGGGGAAAGTCTTCATGGTACCTAGAATTGACGTTGACCAAACTCACTCGGGCTCCTTGGAGGGTATAGCCACGATTATGTGTGAGAGCTTGCACCAGGGTGTAAGTTTGTTAAGAAAATCGTCAATATAAATTTTCCACCCTAGCCCCGCCCCTTCTCGTCTCGTTGTTGCGACGTTGGATTTCATCACCAACTAGTGGATTCAAAATTAGAAGGTCTTGTTTGCTTGGTATTGCTTCCTAGATTTTGTTTTGCTACCGCGTGTTGTTTGTTTCTCAAAGTTGACCATAGGATTTTCTTCACAAAGTTTGTCACTCATTTACAATAGCTCCTCCACGTCGTTCAGGCAGAATGCAGGGTTTATCTCTAGAGCATCTGGAAGGTTCTCAACTCTTGCCCACAAGCACACCTAGAGGCTCTCCTCGACAGAGTGAAGTCCCAATCGTCACCACCCCACAAGTGGAATGCACTGACTCTCTAGAATTATTTCACATTACAAACACTCGAGAGGACTTTAGACTTAACCCTGATTCTGAGAGATGTTTTATGCGAGCAGACTCTTCCGGCGACTTAATTGTTGTGTTTTCCGGATCTCCGACTGGACCCTTTCCCAGTATAGAAGGCCAAGATCCTTTTCGGTCTATAGGTGTTTTTCGACGAGACCTTTTTGGTCCAGGTTCACCTATGATTTCTGATCAACCCCCCTGTGATTTCTGAAATCTTTAATCTAGAGATAATACCACTGACTACCACTTATCACTTTACCGTCCCTGCTAAAATGGTCCATCTTGCAACTACTACGAGTGTTCCAACCGGCTTTACTGCGGTTAGTCTTGCTCCTATCAACACACTACGAATGCCCAATGTCAATCCGACATTACCACCTGGATACCGTGCGTTCAATGCTTCCATTGCTACTCCTGGGCAAACACCATTCGGTTCTCCTAGTGGTCCTTCTTCTTCTGGGCACCTTCTTCCCGATTTTGTTCCAACACTCCCTCAATTTCCTTTTGGAGGACCTTATTCATCTTCTAATGGAAATCCTAATCCTAGTGGCGCTATTCCATAATTCACTCCAACTTATAAGCTTCCGGCTGGTGGAAAATCTCATCAAGGTAGTATAACTCAACCCCCTCTCAGTTGGCAAATGCCAATTGGAACATTGCCCTCAATTGGCACACCACCTTCAATGGGAGGAGCAACTCCACCTTATGGGCAGAACATACCACCGTCTTGGCTCAGTATTGGAATCAGTTAATCCAAAATCCTCCTCAATCAACTGGGGGGCAGCAGTTTCCAGCTGCATCCATAACACCCCCTAGCATGGGCCAACCATATCCAGGTTCGTTTAATCCAATTTGGGGGTCGAATGGTCAAACTCAAGCCATTGCTCCAGGGTATAATCCGATGAGCTACTATCATGTCCAACAACCACCGAATATGCCTAGATCTTCACATTACCTGTAGAATACTTATGGTCCTACTGGTTTGACGATATGGCTTCTGCCCCAAAGCCACCAGTACCCGCAGGTGAATCGACAGTTACCCTTTCTCGCCACTTTGGATCTTCCATATTTGTCAAGGATTTTAAATGATCCTATTTGTCACTCTCCCCAATGGCCTGTTATACCAGCCAAGCTTCCCTTGGACATTCCTAAATTCGATGGCAAAGTGGGAGAGGACCCAAACAATCACATTATGACTTTTCACCTATGGTTCTCATCCAACTCATTGATGGATGACTCTATTCGTTTACATCTTTTTCAATGAACCCTTACTGGTTCTGCTGCGAAGTGGTATATCGAATTGCCGCGAGGTTTCTTCTCTGACTTCAACACCCTAGCTATGGCTTTCCTTATGCATTACCAGTTACCGATCCATTATGACATAGGGACCGATATTTTGACTTCCTTCAAACAAACTAAAGGCACTCATATCTCTGATCACATCCATGAATGGCGAAGGAGACGATGTCTCATTAAACTTGAGCTCCCTGATCAGTTACTGGCATAATGGTTTACAAAATCATTTGTGAATGAAATTGGTAAGGACATTGCCATGGGTGGTGTTGTCATGGAAGAGCAGGCTATAAGTCGTGCTCAACATCTTGATATTGTTTATTCGCAAACAGGAACCCTTTACGATTTACTACTTGATTTACCGCATCCTAATGCTTCTAGCACTTCAACTACTCTAGATGCCTCGCATGCGGCTGATGGTGTGATTGGTAATGCTCAAGCTCAATCACATTCTGTTTCAAGAACAAACCCTAAATCTGCTTCTTCTAATGTTCAAAATGCTCCGTCTCCTACCACTCCCACCAGCAAGACTTCTGAGGTAAATGCCGTCCATTCTACCCCATCCGGTAAAAACAAATCTAAAAAGGGGAGAGGTAAGAATAAGGAGAGAAAAAATAATAATCAAGCAGAGCAAACTAAAACCACTCCTGTTGACGATTTGGATAAGCGCAAACCACGATACCCTTATCTTATCTGTGGTGATGATCACTATACGAAGGATTGTCCACAACGTGCTGAGGTCACGAAGTTCCTTCAGGGAGCTCCGAAACCAACTGCACCGACTGTCTTGTCCCAACCCTTCCCATCTCAACAATAGGCTCAGTTGGTCATCCATTACCAACCCTCATATTCTACCACCTCCTATGTTTTGATGTGTACTGGTGATTCTAAGCAGAATAACGTTGCACTCACAACTCGAGCCAAAAATTATTCTCCATCTAAGGAGAAGGTTGACGATTTACCCCCTTCCTTGGTACAACCCTCTCCAGCGTCTCCACCTACCAACGGTCCTCTTAATCTAAAACGACTGAGCCTCGACACAGTTCTATGACCCCCCCCTAAGGGTGTCGTTCGGAAATCAGCTTTCAATCCTCATGCTCATGTGGCCCAAAACTACAACATTGTTGAAGATTTGGCACAAGCACCTTCTATGATGTCAGCCCTTGAAGTCCTTCAAACTTGTCCCGCACAACGGAAGGCACTGTTGAAAGCTATCGGTGGAATTGACCCAACGATGCGAATTTAATAGTCTTTGACTTGGATGATCACATTCCAAGGTTACCCCCTCAACTTGCGTTCCAGATACAAGTTGTTGTTTCTAACAAGAACATTTGCCGAACAGTTATCGACGAGGGTGCCTCGACGTGTGTCATGTCTTTTGCTTGCTGGAAAGCCATTGGCTCTCCTCCCTTGAATGAATCACAAAACACTCTTAAAGCCTTCAATGTCTTTGGTTTTAAGCCCTACGGTGTTCTTCCTTCGTTTCCCATCACGTTAGAAGGTAAGATGGTCCAAGTTGAAGTAGAAGTCTTTGACACTCCCCTTGATTATAATCTTTTGCTTGGCCGCAACTGGATCGATTCCATGCATGCCGTTGTGTCGAAACTTTTCCTTGTAGTACGTTTCCCTCATCAAGGAAAGGTTGTTACCGTCGACCAACTCGCCTTCTTCAATTCTGATACTCATACTGTGATCCGACAGGATCTTTTATGATTATGGTTGAGTTTTAAACTTGCATGAAAAATTTAACCACTTGAGAATTTTAATGAAAGAATGAGGAAAAGAAGAGATTTATATCAGTCAAATACACATATGCAGATATGAAAACAATAATGAACAGCAAACCATAAGAACGCAGGTTGATAACGGAGTTCGGCACAATGTTTGCCTACGTCTCCGGGCCTTTTTCCAGTGGGGGAGGCTTCTTTATTTCTGCTCAAGTGCTCAAAATTACATCTCAGCAATGCCCAAAGGCTACAAGACTGATTTGGTCTTGTTGACACAGATCTCAAGAACCCAATGCAAGAAACGACACGCAAATCTGATGCTCCAAGCTCCCAGAAACGATCCGACAACGTTTCCACCTCAAGGGATACCCTGCAACAAACTGACTTTGGCTTGGCATTCCAACAGCATAACTCTGCAAATCTGACTGTCCATTGGCCTCAAACAGGCCTGGTTTATATAGGAATGGAGTTGGTTTCAGATCCCCAACTTCCTCCAAGAATCTGGCCTCCAAAAAAAGCCCAATATCCCCCAAAAATGGAGAAAATCAATTAAAAATAACCAAATTTGTTGCAATAAACCCACTTTGTAAATGTTTTTGGGCTTAATCCCCCTTGCATGCATGCGGCCCCCTTTAACTCGGTCATATGGCGTTGATATGGCCACGCTCTATAGCGCGGGCCTATCCACCTGTCGCTCCAGCCCTGGTTTTATCGGCGCTTTGGTCGGAACCGTGGCCATAACCCATGCCAACGGTTATACAAGTCGTGCGTTTGTTTAAGCCTTAGCCCAAGTCATATGGCTTATGTATAGGCCTACGGGCCAAACGTAACAACCGCCAACGCCGCGCCCCCGGTCACTGTGGTGTGGGTATATGTATCGAGGGCTGGGGCGAAGCCCCGACCCTTTCCTCCCGCCATTTTACATATATTTTAATTCAAATACAAAATATGCCAATGCCATAACAAGCACTGCCCGCTGGCCATGTGGCTAGCCCGATTTGTGAAGTCGTTTACCCTGCTAGAGGTCACGGGTTCGAAACCCCGGCGAGCCAAAACCAAGTTTTTAAACATAGAATCCATGAACCAATAATGGGGTGCCACGTGGCAGCCCAGAATTGGGCCACGTGGCACCCTTACCCACTAATGCGAGTATGCCATGTGTCGGCCTATGATTGGCCCACGTGTGCCGCCACATCGGATGTCGTACGCCATATGTCGCTCTGCCATGCTGCCACGTGTCGCTCTGCCGTACTTCCACGTGTCGCTCTGTCGTACTGCACAGTCAGCCTGCCGCGTCAGCTACCACGTCACCATGCTGACGTCAGCGTGCCACGTGTCACCCTGTGAGTGGTGACACGTGTCACCTCATAATTGGCCGATCGTATGCCCAAAGTGCCAAATCAGCATGACACGTGTCGCATCCTGGTGACACCACGTGTCCTGTACGGAAGCCTGCCACGTGTCGTGTCCCGATGCTGCCACGTGTCGTCATCTCCGTTTGCCACGTGTTGCCTTCTGGTTGGCCCACGTCAACTGTACGGCCCTGCCACGTCACTGTACGGACGTGCCACGTGTCCTGTACGGAAGCCGCCACTTCAGCTGTACGGGCTGACACGTGTCTATACGAACTGTACGGACAGGTATCGTCAGCATCCAAAATTTTGCCTGTTTGGCTCGGCGGACAGACTGCGATATCTTCCTCATACGGACTCCGTTTGACATAAAAATTATACCACCGGATTCAGGAGGATGAGATGGACGCAATGGCACAGTTTTCGTCGCATTCTGAGCACTTTCATTTTTGAGCATTTTTAAGCCCTATCAGGCTTCTGGATCTGTTTTCAGATCATACTGGCAACGTACCGTTTATTGCTAAAACCCCACCAGGTTATGAGAACGTCAGTGTAGGCCTTCTAAAGGACTCTTCGTTAATGGGTACTTTTCCCATTCCACCGCCCGATGTTCCACGCTCGTCTATTGCTTCTATCAACATGGTTTCCACTTTGCCTCACGAACTTCCTACGTCTCACGACCCCTGGATAGTCCCTGACCCTGGAGATCATCTTCGTTTCAGCGACGAAATGCCGTTAAGTCTGGTTGAGTCTTCCTATCAGGCCATTCAATCGGCAACACCTTCTACCTCCTCTCTTGATGAGTTGTCTCCCGATCCTTTTCATGTTATTTTTCCCACTAACCAGATGATCATGTCCGTCCTAGAGGACACCCCTTGGGACGATGGGCATCATTGTTCCATCCTCTTTTTGGAGAAACACACTCTTGAGAACTACCAATGGATTTTGACCCCATCGACCATTGTCATCATCTCGACCGTTCCCGAGTCTACACACGATGTGTTTGTTGAAGGGAAATTAAGTAACATCTTGCCCATGATTCCCATTGACATATCTATTAAACCTGGAATCGTCGAAAATGTCCATATTGGAGCTTTGTGTTCCCCTGACAAAATAGTCACCTATATGTCCCTATTCAAAGAGTTTCGTGACATATTCTCTTGGAGCTACAAGGAAATGCCAGGTATTGACCCTGAGATTGTAATTCATGAGATAAAGACATATCCTGACGCCAAACCCATTTGACAATGCCTTCGTCCAGTTCACCCACGTAAAGCAGATGCTATAAAGCTCAAAGTTGAGAAACTTCTCAAAGCTGGCTTTATTTATTCATTGGCTCTCACAGGCTGGGTTTCCAATCTTGTCCCGATTGACTGAAACAAGGTACGATTCATGTGTGTGTTGATTATAGGGATATCAATAAAGCTTGTCCAAAAGACAACTTTCCTACCCCTTTCGTCGATCAGATTGTCTATGACTGTGCCAGAAGTGAAATATTATCCCTCATGGATGGTTTCTCCGACTATAATCAAATTAACATCATTCCCAAGGACCAACATAAGACTGCTTTTATTTTTCCTTGGGGTACTTTTGCCTATCGGAAACTTCCTTTCGGTCTTAAGAATGCTGGCACAACTTTTCAACATGCTATGTCTTATTCTTTTCATGATATCAATCATGTCATTCAACCATATTTGGATGATTTTCCCACTCATTCTATGCGCAGAGTCGATCACCCAAACCTCCTCCGGGCCATTTTTGTTCGATGTCGGTTCTACCGTATACGTTTAAATCCTCATAAGTGCATTTTCTGTGTAGAATCCGGTCATCTTCTAGGTTTTATCGTTTTGCGTCAAGGGATCCGGGTGGATCCTTTGAAGGTTGAGGTGATCCTTAATCTCCCTCCTCCTTATACACTGCGCCATTTTCAAATTTTGCAGGGGAAAGCAAACTTTCTTCATCGTTTTATCCCAAATTACGCCGAGATAACTTGTGGATTTACGCGGCTATTAAAGAAGGATTCCAAGTTCGTCTGGGATACCATTTCCAACAATGCTTTTGAAGCTTTGAAGTTGTCCCTAAAGAGAGCTCCGCTTCTCTTCCCCCTCGATTACAGTCGCGATTATTTCCTTTACCTTGCTGCCTCGGATTACACCATTGGCATGGTTCTCATCCAAGAGGATGATGCTCACGACAAACATGTTATTTATTACTTGAGTCGAAGTCTCACACTGACTGAAATCAAGTATCAACATGTCGAGAAACTGACCTTGGTTGTCGTTCAAGCCGTTCAACGCTTTCGACACTATATCTTCTCATGCAAGACTATAGTGATTTCCCATTGCAACCCTATGCAACACATTCTGACACGTCAATTGCTAGGGGGAAAATATTCCAAATGGATTGTGATACTCCAGGAGTTTGACTTGGAATTCAAACGTGCCAAGTCTAAGAAGTCATTAGTCTTTGCTAAGTTGATATGCGATTTTCCCCATTCTGCAACGGAGAATGTAGCAGCAGATTCATTACCCGATGACTCTCTTTTCCTTATTAGCATTGATGATCTTTGGTATGGAGATATCATTATATATCTCCAAACCCAGAGTTTCTGGCCTACTTTGTCCAGTACTGAATGACGCCGCATACGCTATGAAGCTCGTCAATACATTATCCTCAGGGATACTCTTTATCATCGAGGGATTGACTATGTTTTTCGATGTTGTCTAACGTTCGACGAAGCCAAGAAAGCTCTGAATGACTGCCATTCTGGAGCATGTGGTGGTCATATATCTGGGTATGCTACTGCCCAGAAGATCTTACGCGTAGTGTATTTTTGGTCTTCTTTATTTAACGACTGCATTACTGCCGTTCAAAAATGCCATGCTTGCCAGACCTATAATCAAAAAATTCGGTCACATCCTACTCCTCTTCATCCTGTGGTCTCAGTTGGTCCCTTTGCGAAATGGGGCATCGATTTCATGACATGTCAACCTCACTCGACCGGGGGGCATGGTTATATCATTGTAGCCGTTGATTACTTTATGAAATGGGCCGAGGCGATGCCAACATTTGACAACACTGGAAAGACCACAACATTGTTTCTTTTTAATCACATCATAGCTCGTTTTGGTGTTCCCCAAGCTATCGTCACTAATCACGGTAGCCACTTTAGGGATTTTATGATGTCCGAACTTACTAAAAAGTTGGGTCTTCTCCATGATAACTCAAGCCCTATTATCCACAAGCTAATGCCCAGGTCAAAGCGATCAACAAAGTTCTCATAACTATGCTTCGATGAATGATAGGGATTCATAAAACAAGTTGGCACACAATGTTATTTTCGACATTGTGGGCATATTGGACATCTGTCAAGTCCGCTACTGGGTTTACACCTTTTTGATTAGTCTATGGTGTGGAAGCCATTCTCCCTATAGAATGTGAGATACCTTCTTTAAAACTAGCTGTCAAACTCCTACCCAACACTTCTGCTAAAGAAGAACATCTATTGTATCTAATGCGATTAGACGAAAATTGACATGATGCCACCCTAGAAATAGAAGCCTAGAAAAAGTGCGTTAAGGCCCAATATGACAAGCATGTCAAGCCTCACGTTTTCTCCGAGGGTGATCTTGTTCTTCTCTATGAACAAGATCGAGATATGTTAGGAGATGGGAAATTTGAACCCATGTGGCGAGGTCCTTATATCGTTCAATGAGTTTTGGAAAAAGGAGCTTATGAGTTGGTAGATTATGATGGTATCCCTTTGAGTGAACCCAGGAATGGGTTGTACTTGAAGAAGTACTATGCATAAAATCATCTGTGCACAAGTACTTGTATTTTTAATGTATCATACTTTTTGTGTGTTACTATAGTTTGCTTTTGTCATTATTTGGTCTCTGCCCTTATGTGACGTTGTGTTTGATTTCCAGATGTCAGAGTCTTCTCTACTCTATATTGGCTTCGCTGATGGCGCTAGCCGTAGTACTCAGAACCTTGCTTTTGCTACATGGGAAATTTATGCCCCTACAAATGAACTTATCTCTTTACGAGGTGCATGTCTCGACCGTGCGACCAACAACATTGCAGAGTATAGCGCCGATATTGAATTATTGGTTGATGCTATCTCGCTCAGAATTCGTCATTTGGTTGTGTGACTTGATTCGCAGCTTATAGTACTACAGTTAAGTAATATCTACGCTATTCAAAGTCCTACTTTATTACGGGTATATTTGCGAATTCGCCTCTTGGAACGTTATTTTGATCACATTGAATATCAACATATTCCTAGATGTCTAAATACATTAACATATGCATTGGATAATTATGTATTGGACAGACATTTGAATCATTTATAAATCAATCACATCAATATTCACACAATATAAAGTAAACCGGTAGAAGCCATCTGTATATATAATGATCAAAAGAGGTTTTTACAAAAAGTTTGTCCGAAGACTAAAATGTCAAAATCTGAAGCTCATAGCTTCTACAAAGTGATGTCATGGATGATGTTCATGATAACACATGACTGCTCGAGAAAACCTATAGAGAAGTCGACTCATGGATGCTAATACTCCTACAGTATGATGTTGATCGCGTCGTGGAACCTCTTCCAGAGTCATGTCTGGAATGTCTGCAGTCAGGCCTTCTAGATTCTGTTCCACCACTTGATAATCCTTAGCATATTGTGGCACTGCCACTACCTCTCCTCGCTGCTGGATGGGAGAAGTGTCAGGAGGTCTGTAAGGTCCAACATCTGTGTTATCAACAAATGATTTTGTATTAGTCTTTGGATGAACATATAAAACAAAAACATTTGAATATGATAAAAATTCACAAAACATTTAAAAAGAAAAAAAGGTGTGTACTTCTTACCAAGGTCCCCCCACTGAGCATCCTCTAGTAGTACTAAATCTAGATCTCCTCAGAAATCCAAGCCGGCATAAGCATAGTCGTCAACCATCAACAGCTGTGGTTGAAGCCAGTCAAAGAAAGTATCATCATACTTGATGATCAGTCCTGCTACGTGCCAGGCCATAAGCTGACACCATCTCAGCATCCTTGGATCCCTAGGAGCCAGTATATTCCACTCAACCTACAACCTCAGTAATGGGACCCTCTCGAGGAAAAAGGAAACCAACAAAGATCCATACCCGAATTACTTCAGGTTGCTACATCTGCATTTGGTCAACTGCTTTTTTATACTGCGAAGCATAACATCTGCCCAGTTGAATACTCGAGGCTCAGTACACTCAATAGCATACTGGAAGTAACTCTGTAACACCATGTGAGGAGCAAAACTCCCAACCATCCAAGCTATGGTGAATAGGATAGTACGGAGGGTCAAATCTCATACACCCCAAATATCTACTTTTCCTTTCTTTCTCTCAGCCTCGGGAACGCAGTGTAAATGGAAGTACTCACTCATCTGTAGCCCACCACCTCTGCTACCAGTCAGGCTCACATAGCACCCCCTCCGTGACAAACCAGTCAAAAAGTAAATGTCCTCAATGTCTAAGGACAGTGTGTGGACACCCACATGAAATACCTGCTGATCAGGGTCCCACATACGCACCAGGTACTCTAATAGTCTAACTTGGGCCCTCATGCCTGGGATGCGAAAGTACTTCAGGAGTCCACAGTCTCTCAAAGCAGCAATAGTAGGTGGATGATTTTTGACCATTGCATTGTCTTCTTCGTGTTCCCTTTTGCGCCATTCAAGCACCATGTTGATGACCAATTATCTGCATAAGGAACACAAAAAGAAGATTAGCAACTATTTTCATGAATTCATTCTCTTTCATTAGCTAAATTTAAAAAAAAAAATTGAGCTTTGTGGTTCTCGTAGGTTCCCTATGTGCACAGTGTGAGAACCTCACAGGTGACCTTAGGCTCACCTGCAAAAATGCCTCATTCTCGCAGGTCCCATGAAGCCTGCCTGCAAGAATGGCAACGTGCATGTAGGGATTGGAAAATCAAATAAAAAATGACTTTTTAACCAATGGAATCGCAAATTTAAACCACGAAAATGTTAAGGACAAAGAGCCTACCTCACTGTCGCTAACGGCTCGCTGAATGGACGATCGTAGCTCCCGCAATCTGACGCCGAACTCTGAGGGTAAAAGAGGGGTTTTTTGGAGCTCAAATAGTGGAAAGGTAAAAATGATGTGGTAAAAAGAGTATTTACTCCTTTTTATTTACTTTTACTATGTCATTTGGTTTTTTTATGATTTTTTGTCTATTAAACCCTAATCCCTAATGTCATTTTGAGTGAAACTTTTGCAGGCGTGATGATTTTGATGGTCAAATACAGGGATATGGACATATTTTTCTTTGTCATCACGTGTTTTGATTGTTTTTTATGGTTTTTTCTTTGTCTTTGTCCGTTCTTGCGCTCGTAAATACATGAGAACGCGATCGAGCATACTTTTATCACTTTTTCGGGCTCAACAAGGTTATACGAAAAAGGAACCCCCCTGGAGTCCTCTTT
>JZKD02S2209387.1:627066-640794 GCA_000966675.3 Picea glauca | reverse complement strand
CTTATACTATTGTTCATTTCTCATTGGATATAATTGAATGGTTTAAGTATAAGTTGAAAAATGTTTTAAATTGTACTTGATACTGATTCACCCCCCTCTCAGTATCAACATATGTATCATGTGAGGCTTTCACAAATCTCCAACTGTAGTGGGTCATGATGATCTAGCTGCTCTGTCCTTCTCAATCAGATAGTCTTTCTGGTAATTTGGCTCTCCACATGTCTAAAATCCAGTCTTCGGTCAAGTACTCATGGTCCTTGAAGTAGAAGTTGTTGGCCTAATAGTCTGTGATCTTGATCTATTTTGTTGAACATACCTAATCTGTTGTTGTTGTTGTGGAAGATGTTTTTGTTGCTGTTGTGGTCCTCTTTAAGGAGTCCTCTGCTGAGGAGTCCGTCGATGTCTATCGTGAACATAGGTCCTCTAGGCGTATCTTGATGCCCCAAAGTTTGTTTGGCTGGTGTCTGATGTTGTTGTGCTCTTGATGACATTTTTCAAGTCCGTCTATAAGGAGTCCTTCCATGACCCTTTTTGTTCAACTCTTCCTCCCCCATGAGGGCCTTCTGAACTGCATCATGCAACATTTGAGGCATTACAATCCTCACCTTCACATGAGTGTTGAATTTAAGGTTGAACAAAAACTTGTTGACCTTTAACTTCTCTATTTTAAGACGTGGAGCATACCTAAGTAGCTCCATGAATCTGGCCTCATACTATAAGTTCCCTTATTAAAGGTCTAGCATGAAATGGTTGATCTAAATCTCCAATGATCACTTAAAGACCAGTCTTAATTTAATGCAAACTCTGAATTCATCCAGGAAGAATTTTTAAAAATTCCTAATGATTTATAAAGGTAGATTTTATTTATAAAAAAATTCTTATCCAACTGAGATCTAAAACCATCCCGTGAGCATTAATTCATTGTAAAATTTGAGTCTGGTCACTTAAACTATTACCCCCAAGAATTGCCACATGTCGACCAAGTAGTATGGATCAAAATTTTCTAAATCTTAAAATCCAGAATCTTGTTCCCAACTTTAGTCATTGACTCACAACTCTGACCTAACATCTTGATGAGGAAGTTCTAGGATTGAAGCAAGGAAGTAAAAATTAAGGCTAATTCTTACTACTGGGTACGATAGATAACAACTACCCAAGTCTCAAGTCTGTGGCTTATAAAAACTCCAACACAATTATATCGTGGAGAAAATTACATCATATAAACTCAACCTATGTCATGATGTTAGTAATAACTTGTTGAATTTCAAAAATACGAATTATAACTTTAAGGTGTTAATCAATTTAAAATCAAATACATAGTTCCATAGGGAAACTTCATTTAATAAGTACTATGAGGGTAATTATATCGCTGATGTAGATGATGGACGTGAGATAATTTTCGACATGCCCAGAATGAGATTTCACCACTGAACCAGATCTATAAATGTTTAAGTCCACTATTAATCGTCGATAGAAGGTATCTAGGAGATTTAATCACAAGTTCAGATATTCTAAATATCCTTAATCTAAATTCAAGGGACAATAAACAATTTCAATTATTAAGACTTGGTCATATTCCACGATGACAATCCAACAAAAATATAATTAGGAGATACGATTAGTCAAAAGGTCACCTAAAAATACGTAGAATCTTTGAAGATACCGAAATGATTTCCAACATGGTTATGTGATGTAACTAGTCTATAAATTTACTAATTGTCAGACAATAATGCCATTATAAATATTGAAACATCAACAGTTAATAATATGATTCAAAATCTCTTCATAATTTATAACTACCTTTTAGATGAAATGTATAGACATTCAACCCGTAATTTTACTTGCTAGTAATTGCATTCGTAGCTTGTGCATCTAATTGAGCGGTCTAATAATCATGAGTATTGCTATTTACCATTCGAATACAACAATAGATTTAAATAAACGAAATTGAATAATTTATCAATAAGAAAGTAAGCAACCAACATCCTGTTAAATTCATGTTCTCGGGTAAACATAATGATTTCATTAATACAAATAATTTCATTTACATATCCAGGAATTTACTAGTAATTCAAGTATTCAAAATCTCTACTCAAATACAAGCAAAATGTTACATTCAACTAAATGAATCTCTACACAATGAAAAATAATTCAAACCATTCTACTAACATAAAAGTTATTAAGAATCTCATGACTTAATTTGTAATTCGATTTACAAAATACCAATTTAAGAGATTCGATTTACAACAGTTCAAATTTTCAACTTCTAGCAATGCAACATTAGAATTTATAGTAGTACGATTTATGGCGATTCAATTTACAACAATAGATTTACAATGATTCAATCTGCAACCCCCTTTATATATATATATATATATATATATATATATATATATATATAAATTGAATTACCGCCTTTAAGTCTCAACAATAGGATTTTCAGTATTTCAATTAAACAATTTAAATCCCAATAATTGAAAATACCTCTACAGATAAAATTAAAGGGTCCTTTCATTTTTAGCTCAACATTTTAAGATTCTACCTTTCCTAACTATTCTATAACAAACCAAATTTCTATGTAATGACCGTAAAATAAATACCATGAACCATGAATGCCGATAACCAAAACAATCTTCAATACTGAGTAGTTGCACGATGATCCCTCTCTCGTGCCCGCTAATCCAAAAGCCTCACTGGTACTTCCCAGCCAATGCTAGGCATACTCTTCTTTCCCCTTATCCCCTGAGCCGCAAAGGGGCAACACACAAAAGCCAAAATGCAATATCTCCAAGCTTCCCTCGCAATGAAGAGCTTCCACTCCTTCTTCAGGATTGGTATCCCAACTCTCACAGGTAAAATACAGTCCACAATAATTTTGATAGCATAAACTTACCAAGATTAAGTGAGTCCCTTTCCCTTATACACCATTTGTTTTATAGAAATTTCCTCACTGACACATGTCCACAAGCACAATTGATTAACATTTTAATTAATTTAATTAGGATTATTCACCCACACACTTATCACACTCTCCCCAAGTTGCAAAAATAATTACCAATTTTATTTTATTTAAAAATTCAATTTCCCTCACATTCCTCAATGTGTTCCTATTTTCTCTCTTAGGTGTCCCTTTGTTCCCAAGATTCTCATTTAATGAGTGTCTCCTAACTAGATCTTAGTTAGAGTTGGAATAAGAGTCTTCTTCTAGTTAGACTAATGGTAACTTGACTTTAGATACCATTCTATGTGTACACCTATTCTCTCATATTTGATTTCTTTCTATTTTAAAAATCCCTTTTATTATTTTCATGCACACATGTGCATTCTATCCAATCTTTGAATTTTTCTCATTTTTTTCCTTAAATTGATTTATCTCAATTCTTTTATTTATTTAATATTTTAATTTTAGTCCCCTAACTAAACTTAGACTTAGGCTTAGTCTTAGAATTAGACTTAGACTTTTATTTGGGTTTATAATTAATAAATTCACTATTTAATTAATTATTTTAAATCTGACAAGGTTTTATCAATTCAATGTTTTCTAGGCCACCTAGATTTACTGACTCAAGTTTTTAATTACACAATGTGCCCTTCAAGACACAACTCTGTGCTCCAAGAGTTCCACTCGCCTTTTACTGGTTTTGGAAGTTTGTCCAACTCTTGGAGTCAACACTCCACTCGGTTGACCATGTGAGAAACTAAGTGATTCTAAGGAATAAGGACTCCACCTTATTGTGCACCCTTTAGAATCTTCATGAGTGACTATTTCAGTCTTCCCTCAAGACATTGTGGACCTCTCAAACTAGGTAGTTGGTAACCTATAATTCAGACCACGGTGGGTGTGCTAGTAGGCTATGACAGGGACACTACCACACCTCTCTCTCAATGTTTGGTTTCTGTGCATGTCCCCTCTACTCCTTATGTGAGTCAGATTAGAAAGCATCATCAAGCCTACATCCATTGATAGAAATCACGTCAATAATCCATATACATAAATCATACTTTAATCAATCATAGCTCACAAGTGCATAAAATGAAATACTCAATCAAAATACAATTCACTCCTTGACTCAATCCAAAGTTCACGAAAGTCCATTGATGCCATCAACATCCATAACTTGTCATGTGTCTTGCACACTCAGGAAAACTCATCAATAGTATCTTCCAATACATATACATCAAATCACAATAAGTCACAACACATCATCATCATCATCATCATGTATAATCCATAATTGAAATGAAATCACAATGTACCATAACTGGATCACTTGCACACAAGTGTCCTCAAAGAATAAGTCAATAAAAGTTTTCTCAGTAGAGTGGGATGTTACATACACCCCCTCTTGTTTTAAACTTCATCTTGAAGTTTGTACAGTACATAAATGCAAGTGAATAAACATATATGACATAGATCTATATGTCGAATCTATCAAACAAGGAAATTTTTTATGCATCTCATATGCATCCTCCTAGGTAGCCAAGTGTGCACTATAGTTTTCCCACCAGAACTTGACCTGATCGACTATTTGATGTCGTAGTTGTCAAATGTTATGGTGCTGAATGCAAATTGTCTCCACCATGAGAGAACCCTCATTTGACACCTACTAATAACTCATGTCAATAACATGTGAAGGATCACTAACATAATTTCTCAATACAGATACATGAAATACATCGTGCATACGTCTCAAAGAATCAGGAAAGGCTATTCAATATGCCATGGGTCCTTTCTTTTCCAAAACTTTGAAAGGTCCCACAAACCTAGGAGAGAGTTTAGCACCCTTTCCACACTTGATTGAACTCTTGTATGGGTTTACCCGCAAGAAAACTTTGTCACCAACTTGATGTAGACCCCCCTTCTCTCCTTAGGGATGCGCGACCTCCTAGTAAAGGATATTCAAGTATCTAAGATGGATTAGATCCTCTAAGCCTTGATGACCCCAAATGAATTAAACACAGGCCCTTTTATCACCTTAGGCATAGGTTATATGGAACCCACGGGCCCCTTTCCTTAGCTCTTTAAAATCTTGAAATTTCAAGCGTTATCTCCCTTTATGTTAGCCATTCACCACATGCGACCTCAACTATGACCCAGGTCTCAATCCCTTGAGCACTTTGTGACTTCGGGTTTCGACATTCTTAGAAACAAATGCACCCTATTCATCCGGATCCCATATCGTGAACTCACCTGATCAGATCTACGATTTTCATCTCTCCCACAACCAACGACTGTGATCTGTTCGAACTTCGGTATTCGAGAGTTCCACTTGTCTCAACACTCCTCTTCTCCAAAGTATTCCATACCTGAAATCTTAAATCAAGCGCCACATGCCTCGCTTGATCGATGACTGACCCCTTTCTCCTCTTCGGGAGATCTCTCTTTCCCCTCAAATATTCTTTAAATCTCGCAAACTAGTGATGCATGTCCTTACCAACCGATGGTTGGGATCTCTTCGTAGTTTCAGACTTCATAAGTTTTCACCCTTCTACACCCCAACCCTTCCGATTTACAAATTCCCGTAAGAACTTATGGCTAACCACCATGAAAATATCCCATATCTAACGGTCTGGAACGATCCCACTTCCTTCTGAAGGGATCTTGATCATTAATTTGGAAAAATCTTAAGGGGCTCCTCCCTTTTGAATTTTTCTCTCGTTAACTCTTCGGAGCTTGTCTTCCTGTGAACCTTTAACTCTTTAAATGGTTTTCTTCGACACTTAGTTGGATTTTGGATATATGCATGCCTTGCAACAGACCTTCATGCACACTTCTGTGAACAACCTCTCGAGCTACTCCTCTTGAGCTTTTGGTTCAAAACTTTTTCGATGCACTCCTTGCAGATGATATGCACACTCTACATACAAATTTCACGTTATCTCTCTTGAGATCTGAGTCGAGTTAGACTCTGTCAACACACTCCTTTCGGAAAATACACACTCCTTGAGTAAGCTTGTGGAAGAGAAACAAGTGAAACTTATCTAATGTTTCATAGATTCATACATTCAAGAGTATAACTCATATATTAATGGAACACAAAATAACAGAGAAGTTTAAGCAACAACAACACAATGCATTTGGATCAATATCCCTCTGTTATCTTCATTCAAATGTAAAATGACTACAACTATGATAAAACAACAATAACTAAAATTCAGAAACAACTAAATCACAACAATCTCCTACTAATTTGCATCTACCATTGTATCTATTAGCCTAATCATCAACAACCTCATTTGGGCATACAACACCTCTACTTATCCCACAGGGTTCCTAGGGTTCCCTTTGACTACCTATCTTCTCGAAGTAAAAACTAACTACCCCTTAAGCATCGTTACATTAAATTCTAAGAGTGAAACTCCTAGATCTCTTGCGATCGTTCAACTTCCAATGTTTAGATCTTCTTCAGTTTTCAATCTGTTCAAAAAATATTTGCAAGAAATGTCAGCGTTTAAGATTCCAAAATGAATCAAAAGGCGTGCTAGGGTGCTAAGTTGTCTCTCCACATGTGCTTTACTAACGAAGCTCCTACATCATAACTTCATAACTATGATCAATGTGATGCGCATCAACATAACTCTTCTATCCATATTGCACTTCTTTAATCCTCTGTCTTATTGATTGCATCTATTATTCCATTTCTTGAATCTCTTCTAGCTCTACCAGGACCTTATCCTCAAGTTGATCCCAACTCAATGACTTCCGACACGGGGCCATGTTAATCGCACTCTGATAGTTGTTCTTGTATGCAAAATATACTAATGGCAAGAAATATTCCCAACATTTTTGTTGATCCATTACATACATATGCAACACATCCTCCAAAATCTAGTTCGTTGTCTCTGATTTTTCATCTGTCTCAGGGTGATATGTTGTACTGAAATTCATCTATGTTCCCAAAGACTCTTGGAAACAGGTCCAAAATCGTCCTATAAACACCGATCCTCGATCAGATATGATCCTTCTTGGTACTCCATGTAATCTCACAATCTCACTAAAAAATTCTATTGTTATGTCTAGTGCCTGATACATCATACATATTGGAATAAAGTGAGCACTCTTCGTCAGAGTGTCCACTACCATGAAAATCGAATCATTCCTCCTTGTCATCAGTGGAAATCTGACGATAAAGTCCATTGAAATGACCTCCCATTTAGATTCCAAAATAATGTGTGGCTATAACAATCCTGTTGGATGTATATGTTCATCCTTCACTTGTTGACATTCTAGACACCTCGCTATGTAACTAACTATGTTTGCTTTTGTTCCTTTCCAGAAGAATAAAGGATTAAGGTCTGCCTTCACCTTCATGACTCCCAGATGAGCCATGTACACTACTCAATGTGCTTCACTTAAGATAAAAATGCTTAGTTCTACATTATGCAGTACATAAATTCTTCTTTTAAATATCAACAATCCATCGTTGTCTAATGAATAACCTTCATACTTCGGTACCATCATGGTATCATGTCCAATATTTTCATTAACTTATTTATACCAGTCATCGTTGATCTGTAAAGTTAGAATATTTTCTCGAAGATTCGTCTTAAGAGGTATTACTGAGAATATGTGTGGTCTCCGACTCAACACATCTACCACTCTGTTCATCGTTCCTTTAATGTAAGTAATCTCAAATTTGTATTCGCTAAGTAATTTTGACCAATGCCTTTGTTGCGTGTTCAAGTCACTTTGCATAAATATATACTGTAATCCACAGTGATCTGTCTTTAATTATAATTTTTGTCCAATAAGATAATGTCTCCAAACTCTCAATGCATATACAATTGCTAATAACTCCAAGTCATGTGTTGCGAAGTTCTCTTCATTCTTTCTCAATTTCCTTGAAATTTAAGTGATCACTCGACCATATTGCATCAAATCTCCACCTAAATCGTCCTTGGATGCGTTAGTGCATACCAAGAATTCCTTGTCCATGTCGATGACCTTTAGTATCGATGATGTCATCAAAAAATCTTTGAGATTTTGAAATGATTCCGTGAATTTCTCAGTCCATATGAACTTCTTGTTCTTCTTCTGCAACTCCGTGATCGGATTTGCTATCTTCGAAAAACCTTCGATGAATTGTCGATAATATTTTGTTCAACCCATAAAGCTACATACTTCTTCTACATTTGTCAGTGCTAGCCATTCCATAATAGACTCTAATTTCGCTGGATCCACAACGATACCTCCACCAGATATGATATGTCCCAAGTAATGAATTTTCGATTGGTAAAAATAACATTTTGATAGTTTCCCATACAATTTGTTTTCTCGTAGATACTGTAGGACCAATCTTAAATGTTCTTCATTCTCTTATTTTGTTTGAGAATAAATCAGTATGTCATGAATAAATACTTGAACAAAGGTTTCCAAGTATTCATGGAACACCCCATTCATCAAACTCATGAATATCCTCAGGGTGTTTGTCAATATGAATAGTAAAAACGTAAACTCATAGTGTATGAATCTCATATTAAATGTAGTCTTAGGGATATTTTCATCTTTAATCCATAATTGGTGATATCCTGATCTAAAATAAATCTTTGAAAACACCGTCATTCCCTTCATCTATTCAAACAAATCATCTATTCTTGGCAACATATATTGGTTCTTTATTGTCGGTTTGTTCAATTGACGATAGTCAATACAAAGTCTCCATGATCCATCCTTCTTTCTCACGATAATAACCAGTGCACCCAAAAGAGACACACTTGGATGTATAAGTCCCAAATCCAACAATTCCTTCAATTGCATTTTCAACTCCTGCAATTCAGGAGTTGACATTCGATATGGAGTTCTCGCTATCGGTTCAGTTCTATGATTCAATTCTATTGCAAACTCCAACTCTCTTTCAGGCAGTAAACCTGGTAAATCTACTGGAAATACATCTGCAAAATCTTTCACTATAGGAAGGTTTATTAATCCTTCTGCCTCATCCTTTTTGTTTAGATATAATATTGCATAAATATTGCACCCCTTGCACATAATCTTCTGTAGCTGTAGGGAAGAAATAAATCTTAATGACACCCCCTGTTTCCTTCCTACAATCACTTTACTCTGTCCAAAATCATTCGTCAAACTTAATTGTTTCATCTTATAGTTGAGTATCTCATCATGCGATTCCAACCAATCCATACCAATCAATATTTCATAATATCCTAAGATAATGACATATAGGTTGGCCTTCGTTACAAAATATCCCAAATTAATGCTATAGTCTGTAACCTTTCCTCCAACCTTTTGTTTGGCACCAGATGCCATTTCTACATATCTAAACTTGTCCTACTCGACTACCTTTATCTTAATTCTCTTTAGTGCTACACTAGAGATAAAGCTCTCTGTAGAACCTAGATATATCTATATACTAAATTTTTGGTCGACGATTGTACCTGACGTCTTCAACATAGTGCACTGGTGCTCATCCTGGAGGTTATTCACCACTGCATGTATCCTATGGGCCTTGCCAAAATATCCAACTATAGTAGGTCCTGATGATTTGACCACTCTGATCTTCTTAATTGAATAGTCTCACTGGTAATGTGGCTCTCCACATGTCCAACATCCAGTCTTCGGTCCAGTGCTCCTGGTCTCCAAAGTAGAAGTTGTTGGCCTAATGATCTATGATCCTAGTTTGTTCTGCTGAACATGCCTAATCTATTGCTTCTGCTACAGACGACGTTGTTGGTGCTGCTATGGTCCCATGTAAGGAGTCCTATGCTGAGGAGTCTGTCATTGTGGTGTCATGAACATAGATCGTCTAGGTGTATCTCGATGCCCTAAAGTATGTCTAGATGATGTCTAATGTTGTTGTGCTCCTGATGATGTATGTCTAGTCTGTCTAGAAGGAGTCCTACCTTGACCGTCATTGTTCAGCTCTTCCTTAGCTATGAGGGCCTTTTAAACTACATCATGCAACGTCTGAGGCATTAAAACCCTCACCTTCGCACAAATGTTGAAGTTAAGGTCAAACACAAAATTTTTGACCTTTAACTTCTCCATGTTTAGATGTGGATCATACCTAAGTATCTCCATGAATCTGGCCTCATACTCTAGTACCGTATGACCACCCTGTTGTAAGGTGCTCAACTCATTAATTTGATGCTCAATGAATTCCTCAAACAAATACCTCTCCAGGAATCCTTCCTCGAACAAATCCCATGACATATTTTCAAAGACCATGTTTAGTTGAGGTAGGAGCATCTTCCACCATAGAAGATCACTCCCCTTCAGCTGAAATACCACCATGTGGACTTTCATGTTGGAGGTGTAATCATGAATTTGAAAGCACATCGTCATATTCTCCAACCATGCCTCGATAGCTGAGTCATCCGTGGCACCCATAAACTCGAGAAAATGAAACTTCTCGAGTTCTCTGTGCATACTACTGCTACCAGCTGGAGCACGCTATGAACCCTCATTGGGTATAGACGCTCTACCCTCATCTTGATCCATGTAATTAATCAATGCCTCTGACATCCTCTGGAAGTATCTCATCATACCTACCACATCTCCCACAACAACCTGATCTTGCTCAGTAATTTTTTCATATCCCCACAGGTAAAACCCTTCTAGCATGGATACTAATGAAGGTGTCACACCTCTTGCTCCAACACCATGTCGTCTACTTCCCCTGCGTCCTCTAACCATGATTACCTAGATGAACAATTTTAAAAATTTAATTAGTGATATATTTTTAATCATTTATTTAACATAGTGGAATGCATAACTATTCGATGTTGCATGGTTGAACCATCTATGATACCATATGTAACAACCCCTCCATTACGATCCATTACGACATTAAAATAAGTGAGGACACTAGAGGTTTTTTTTTTTTTCGAAACAACTGTTAGGATAAGTCATATACAACGATAACATACATCAATGTTGCACATCCCAATCTCATCTACATCCTACACTACAAGTTTCATTGTACAACATTATTGATACTAACAGAATAATCATAACACAAACACTAATCAATGATATCTACCCATCCAACCTACCTGCAGGGTTAGGACCTCCAAGACATAATCAACGCTCAAGTCCAAGATTCATCCGATTGATTTTGACCATTTAAGGTCTCAGGACTGGCGACTGTTTCGAGGAACATGGAGATATCTCATCTCTTAACCCACTTAACCTTTAAGGTACATAACTTAATAATGACACAATTAATTCAAATCTACGACTCATAAAAATATTACAAAGTTATCAATTCATCAATCAAATTCACACCATAAGAGTTACTCAATGTTTGAATTTGTATCATTGCAAAAATATCTCTATTACCTATAATGACCTCCATCGAATATATATATTATTGCAAAAACATCTATCTATCTATCTATCTATCTATATATATATAATCAGTTTCAATTACTAACTAGGATATCATCATGTCCACCTTATATAAAAACCATAACTAACGAGGAATCTAGTTAACAATATTTTTAAAACATAATAGTCTCTACTTTCATCAAGACCAGGTTATACTTATCGAGTATTTATTATATTCTAAAAGGGATACAACTATAATTTAACTAAAACTAACCTCCAATCCCAATCTAAAGTCAATTAATATGCCATGTCAACAATTAATGTAAACATGTATTAAACGATCACTAATTATAGGTGGCAACAATTTTCCTTTCAGGAACTAATACAAGTCTTTTGAGGAAAAAAATTCCAAGAATAAAACTCATGACTAGTACCAGGTCTTTTCTATATTGTGCCGAATTGAAACAAAACATGATTGATGAAATCAAAGCTAGATTTTTTGATCAGGGGATCAAATTTTGCTCAAAAATTCAAAGTGCTCGGAATCACTTCAAATCAAACGAGAGAGTAGGCCTCGTCATTGCGAACCCAACGCAAATTGTTTCATTTCAAACGGACGTCGGGAGAAAGAGATATTGCGATCTGTTCGAATCGTCAAACAGGCAAAAAATAAGGGACGCTGACTGTGCAGTCCATACAGTCTATACAGGCTGACATGGCAGAGTCTGTATGTTGATGTGCCAGAGGTTATGTGATAGTTTTTGATTGGCTGACAGTTGGGCGAATCATGTTTTGACCCGTGCCAGTTTTGGTTTGTGGTTGGATGCCACGTTGCCCAATCATGGGCCGCCACGTGGCATCATTATATTGGTTCAAAATTATGTGGAGTCCGTCGGATTCGAACCCTAGACCTCTCCACCATCTAAATAATTTGCAAACTCCACATTACCAATGCGCCATGACTTGTTCCTTGTTGTATATATGATTTAATATATATTAAAGTTTGGTTTATGTTGCATATGGCAGGGGGTCAGGCCGGGGCTTAGCCCCGACCTGCGGTCCTATTGTTTTATATATGTATGACCATGCCATATCGCGCGCGCAAGTTTTGTATTACATATATACAGAGTGCGTGTTTCAAATAGCACGCGGTTATATCACCCATGTCATATGACCATGACTCCAATGCTACGGGCATGTGCGTTTTGCTTTTAATTTGTGGTTTGAACAGTTGAATGACCCACCACTTGTTTTGTTGCTATTTGCATATGAAAACAGTTATCCCTTTTACATTTGCGCAAGGTCACATGGACCCATGTGCCTGAGAGCTTGGCGGTTAGGGGCTGGCGCGCCTATACCCGTCCTACATTTCGCACTGTTGGTGCGGTTGCGTTCGGTGCCGGATTTTTACGCTTTAAATAGCATGTGTGCTAGGTTGAATGACCAGGGGTGCGTTTTGTAGATGCAGAGACAACAAGCTTGAAGAGGAGACTTCAAGGAAGCCTATCTTCTTCGTTTTTTGGCCAAACGAGGTGCCGAAAAAGCCCAGCTAGGGGTTTTTGGACGTTCTGAAGCCATTGGAGCAGTCTATTTGGCATTTTGAGCATTTTAAAGCACATTTTTGAGCACTTTGATCAAATAATACAAATGATCCATTGGAAGCTGGACCAGGAGATGTAGCCCAAGAGAGGGGTGAACTCCTTTATCATTTGCTGTGTTATGTGTTTTCTGTTCATTGATTATGTTTTTGTTTATATGCATATTGAATGAGTAAATCCTATTAATTATGTGTTGCAAAGTTGATCCATTTGATTTTAACACATAAAATTTAACTTGCAAATATTTTCAAGATTACAAGTCTTCTTCATTTTTAGATCAAGTTGGTATCAGAGCACTGGTTTTTGAAGACTTGATTGTTTGCAAGTGTTTTGTTTTCTGATGATCACAAGGTTGAAACTCACAAGAGGAGAAGGTCAATTTGTGGAGCCAAGTTCTCATCCTGCAAGGAGGAAGCATATAGAATCACCACAAGTTTCAAGGAGGCATTCACCAAGTATGGCTCATGAAGAAAGTCATGAACGTGTTTCTGCAGAAGATGAAGATCTCAGAAAGGCTGTCATGGAAATGAGAGAGATGACGAAGATCTTGATGGAAAGGAATGCATTGTTGCAAGGTGAATGCTCCAACCCTTCAAAGCATAAGGGAGATAGTGGTGACAAAACTCCAAATGGAAATGGAGGGAATGGTGCTTCTCCACCACCCTCTCCTCCATCTTCTTCTTATTCTTCTTCTACCAATTCAAGACCTCTTCTGAATTCTCCAAAGGGAAATGGTAAAACTCCTTCGCAAATTCCTTCATTAAAGCTTGATATAAAATTTGAATTGCCAATATACAATGGAGAAGTTAATGCTGAGAAATTAGATAATTGGATACGTCAGATTGA
>JZKD02S2209387.1:572139-615013 GCA_000966675.3 Picea glauca | reverse complement strand
ATTTAATTTCTTTATGTTGAGGATAATATATTTTTTTAAGGAAAAAAGTTAAGTAATTTTATTAAGGAAAACAAAATCAAAACAACATATATTGACATATATTGAGTGATATTCCAAACTATCTCACAATCCTATATAGAGAGACTTTAACAATCTTCATCAAATTCTATTGTAGGAAAAAAAAAAGTTGTATGTAAGTCAAAAATATTTTTCTTGTTTCTATCACTATCCTATAATAGTCCCTTTCCCAAAAATTCTAGCTTCAATATTTTTCAAAAATATGCATACAATGCCCAAAAACATTAAGAAATTTACAAGTTCTTAGATCATTAATCCACAATATCAGATAAAGAAAAAAATTTAAAACCAAGATTCATGAATATAAGAAGAAGATTTTCCTTTAGAGCACTCAAGGATTTCCCAAAGTCCCTTAGGCAACTCCAATCCTTTTTTAGAAATTCTATTTTCTTATGTATTTTTATCTCCATGGACATGAGCAAAGGAGATATGAGTGAAATCTATTTGCAAACTCTTTATATCCCAAAATAAAGTTCGCAACATAAAATTTCATAGGGTGAATTATTCTTTCATTCATTGAATGACTAAAAGTGAGTCTCTGAGAATTTGAATATGTGAAAGTCCTCTTTTGAGGGTTAGTATGAGGACATGTTTAAGACCCATAAGTTCATTGAAATTATTTTTGGCATGCACAGTTCTAGATTTGAAAGAGATGGTATGGTTTGTGGAGAGGAATATGGTTCCCCAAACCTAACCTTTAGATGGAGTACCTTGTGAGGCTCGATCAAAGAAAACCCATGGATTTTTTTAGTTTATGAGATAAGTTGAAACTCAAATGTGAGGAAGAAGAACTAAGTATAATACTATAGTAAAACTATAATATTACATATTTTTTATTTAGGTATATGATCATGTACTATAACATAATTTTGATTTTTTTACTTAGTTTTATTTTTTTATCTTGGGATTAAATACAAAATAATAAAAAAACAATATTGAAAAATTAGAGAAAAATAAGAAAGGGAGAAGAATCGTATCATATGTTTGACCCACTTGGTGGATAATGTTGGTATCCAATTCGTGTTGATCTTCCAACCATAATCTCTATTAATTTTGTTCAACCTCTTTTCAATCTTGATAGGCTCCTTGAATTTTCTGTTGTGATGATGGTCAATCTTGGCCAATATTTCAGTTTCTTCTATGCAAATATGATGTTTTGTCTTGTTTGAGTATTCAGTGAGTGAAGATGGATGAACACGATTGCGTTTAATATCCCTTGTATGCTCTTGGATTCTAATATTGATGGAACAACTAGTTTCACCCACGTAAGGTTTTCCACATGAACACATAATCATGTAGACATATTTTTTAGCAGCGAGATCATTAGGGTCTTTACCAAACTTGAGAGAGTTTTTGGTTTTTTTAAAGGGTTTGAAAGTTCCCCCAGTGTTTTTAGTTTTTAAAACTTCAGAAATTTGATTTCCAGTCCTTCGAATGTAGGGAAGGAATACTTTGGACACTTCTTCAATGAAATTTTGTAGTTCCTTGAATGTAGGGAAGAAATAAAGAGCAAATTTTACACCTATCTAATATTTATTCTAAGAAGTTATGGAGGAAAATTATAATTCGTAAAACTAAAGAAAATAATATGATTCCCTTGAAGGACTAGAATTCCTACCTTAAAAGTCTTTACAAATTCCCTAACGCCATGGACACCATTCCAAACATTCCTAAAGAGGATGAAGTTTTTTCTATAGAAGACATAAAGTTTAGGGTTAAACAACTTACAAATGGGAAAGCTAAGGATATTGAAGGCTACCAAGATGAAACTTTTAAAATTAGAGGGCCTCTCCTCATTCCTCACATACACAAACTCTTCAATTTAGCAGTCAAGCAAGGCTTCCCTAAGCCCTAGACGTAAAGGCTCATTATACCTATTTTTAAAAGTGGAGATAAAAACATTCCTCTAATTATAGGACTATTATGATCAACCCCATTTTGGCGAAGTTATATGGAATTATTTTGGAAAATAAGATTATCCTATGGCTAGAAATCCATGGAAAAAGAGCTAAAGGCTAGGCCGGATTTAGGAGATATTGTTAAACTATGGACCACCTTGTTACACTTAGATTCATTGTAGAGGAGTTATTCAATAATAAAACCAATCTATTGTGTTGTTGTGTTGAATTTAAGAAATATTTTTACACAATACCTAGGAAAAACATTTGGGATAGGTTGGAAGAGACAAAAGTGCCTTGCGAGTTGAGGGTTGTTGCAATAAGGTAGTATGATAATGTTATTTTCAAGTTCAGGAACACTAAGGGCTGGTTAAAATAAATTAACTGCAATATTGGAGTCGAGCAAGGTTGTCCCTTATCCCCTACCCTTTTTGGAAGAAGCAATTTGTGTCGGCCCAACTCTCACTAGTATAGTCATCATTCTTCTTCTTTATGTTGATGATATTGTTCTTATGTTGAGGAGTCCCCATGATATTTACAAGCAGCTAAGAATACTCAAGGATTTATTCTCCAACATGGGTATGATTGTTAATATTAACAAAACAATAGTCATGATAATTAAATCTAATAAGATCTCCTATGACACTTTCGTATATGACAACAACAACTTGGAGGAAGTTCCTTCATACAAAAATATCGGAATTAATATTCATCACAAGCTCAAATGGAATTATAACAATTAGAAAAGGATAAATGGAAGGTGGAAACATTATTATAGGCTTGAAAACAATTGTAAATCAATAGATCATTGGGTATGGGATAAGAAAAAATCCTCTTTGAGATTCTCGTACTCCTATTATTTTATATAGATGCAAAATTTGGGGATGTAATATCTCTAGAGAATCATGAACAAAGATAGAGTAGATACAAATGAATTTTATAACCTGTAATCTCAAAATTAAATAAAATACACCCAATCTTATCCTCCTCACAGAAGAAAACTTTCCCCCCATTGAGAGCATGGCGATGACCGGATACCTAATGTATAAGAACAAGTTAAACAACATGGAAGCCAAGAGGCTTCCTAAAATTGCTTATAAATCTAGCCAAAACCACCTTCAACTAAAGTGGGGATGGCACAAGAATGCCCAATATTAGCCACAGTTATGACCAGATACCTAATGTATAAGAAAAAGTTAAACAACATGGAATCCAAGAGGCTTCCTAAAATTTCTTTTAACTCTTGCCAAAACCACCTTTAGCTCAAACGAGCATGGCACAAGGATGCCCAATCATATCTAAACCACTGGGTAATAAAGGTAGAGATCATATTGCAGAATAAGGATAAGATTAAAAATATTATTACATAAAAAATTAAGGAGAAAATGTGGCGCGATAAAGAGTTAAATAGTAAGACAAAATTAAGATATTATAAGGAAGTAATCAACACCAATTTAGAAGATGAAAATTATCTCTTTGTTTTGACAAGTGTAAAGAAGAAAATAATATTGATCACACATTTATACTAAGGCCGAGGGGGTGGTGAATCAATATAAGACAATTTTTTACTTTTTTAAACATTCATCAACCATAAGAAAACAATCACATATTAACCACAGAACATGGACATAATTATGTGGAAACCATTTTGGGGGAAGACCACAAAAATTCTCTTTATAATTATTTGTAGGCACCAACCTACCAGAGACACCAATCCCAACTAGTACAAATCCTATTAGGAACCAACCTACTCTTACAGATCTTCATAGACACTAATCTACTAGAGACACCAATCCCCACCGCTAAGCACCAACTTAACAAGAGACACTAATATATTACATAATCTTCATAGAAACAAATCCCCACCATTAAGCACTAGCTTAGTAAGAGACACCAATATCTTACAGATATTTGTAGAAACCAGTCTACTAGAGACACCAATCCCCACCGCTAAGCACCAAATTAGCAAGAGACACCAATACATCAGTTGCACCAACCTTAACCAATTTTGCTTGCTATTTCTTCCTTCATCGCGTATACATGTTGCTTCTGCCTTTAACAGTTCTACTTATTTCTTCTATCTTCACAAGTTCTAATCACTACTTCTTCCTTTAATAGGTCTAACCAAAATTTCAATTTCCAAATGGCAACTTTCCCAAAGCTTGTTGTTTTGGGCCTCTTCTCAAGAACAAAATTTTACAATATGCCATGTATCTAATTTTACAAGTCCAATTCTGAAATGTTTACCACATGTACACCAATATATCTCCCATATCTCTACAAAATATCAAGGTATGAAACATCCCATAAAATAAGTTATAAAGAAAATTCCAAGCTTACCTGTTTGAAACTGATTTTAGGAGCATTCAGGAACCCTAAATTCCACAAGGAATATCTCTGAAAGTATAGTGAAACATGATCGGATTTTCTTACCACATGTATACCATTATATCTCCTATATATATGAAAAATATCATGTTTTGAAATTGTTGGTCTCGCGATTTGGTTAAATTAATAATGATGATTAGATTCTTTTTTACTGATATTATATGTGTATTTTACTATTTTGAAGAAGTTTTGAAGGATTCTTGTATCAAATCATCGTAGCTTATACCAGGTACATATGATTGATGTTTTGTGATGGTTTCAAGTTTAATTTAACATGATTTAATGATTCCAAGGAGATAATACCTGATCTGTGTGTCACAGGAAAAAATCGCATGGCGTTTTTCCATCCAACAACTCATCCGATACTCCATCCGACACTGCATCCGATACTCCATCCTGCACTAAAACCATGGGCGAATTGAGGGTTGTTATATTGGCGACCTGTGATGGGAAAATCATCGACATGGGTTTTTCTCATGCTCGTCACCTCCAACTACTGAACTTCTGACAACTTGGATTGGGTTGTTATTCTGAGCCTTAATTGGCTTGCTTGATTTCTAGAAGCCACCGACGGTTAAAACGCATTTAGTGTAATTTAATATTTTTAGAGGAGGTTGACCCTTCCAGTGATCGACCTCTCGACTTGTAAACTCTATAAATACCACAACAGTGGTTAGACAAACAATGAAGGATAGTTAAGTTTAGAATTGTGAAGATATCATTGTTTTTGTTGTTTTAAGACATTTTTCATAAACTTGTGTAAAACTGTGTTTTTAATCTAAAATGATGAAATCGTGTTGCTTGAGCCCGTGATTCACTGTTGAGGAGTAGCCACGACCTGTTGGGGGGCCCATCAGTGGTCTAGGTGAATATTTAGTTAGTTAGCTCGTGAATTCGAGTAATGTAATTGTTATTTCTTTTATTTTCCTGTACATGTGTTTTTATCATTTTTACTTGTTGTGTTTACTGTTCATAGCTTAATTGTTCAATTTCCTTTTTCCAGGTTGCTTATGAAGGATAGTATTAATATTCCATGTCTTTTTAATTAAATAGGAGATAGCTTAAGCTTAATCCACTAACCCTCGTTGTATGATTAAATGATAGTTAGAATTTATGTATGCTGAAATAGAAGTTAAAACAGAGTTAAAACATAGTATTGAGTTAATGGTTTCTTTGAAAATGTTTCGATGGATGATTAGTTGTTAGCTTTGAATTTAGTTCTCAGTTTGCTTATCTAGTTTTCTCAATTAGTTTGCTTACTAATTCTCTTGTCATATGCTGAAATATAAATAGGATTTGAGTTATGTTTTTATGAGTATTTCCATTTGCAATTTAAATTGTTAAGAATATGATTAGTTTAGTTTACTTCATGCAATTTCCATTCTAGATCTAGATTCTAATTTTAATTTGAAGTTTTCTTTTGAGTTTAGTTTTTAGTTATAAATCTCTAGTAGTATGAATTTGCTTACATTAGCATAAAAATGCAATTGAATTAAATAGAATAGTGTTTTCCTATTGTTGATGACTAATGCATAAATTGAAGAATCACATGGATTTTTAGAGTAGTTGATGTTTCTTCTATAATGGCCAAGTTCTCATTAGATTGTCAGATTCATACCTTTCACTTTGCCATAGAAGTTAATATTGAGTTTGTCCCTCTTGAGTTATCGTTAATTGTTAAATCCCATTGTGATATCATAAGACACCGAAGACATAATCATCAACATTATATTTGAAGTTTTCTTGCTATTGTAGATTAAAGAATAGTTTTCTTGTTATTATAGATAAAATAGTAGTTATTAATTAACTTTGAATATTGTCATGATGCTTTTAATTTAATAGATTAAGATTTTCTTTTGTAGATTATAAGTAATTATGAAATTTATCTTAAGAATAGAGTTCACTTTCTAAATAGTTTGATTAGTTTACTAATAAGTAGTTTTATTTGAGTTTACTTGCTGCATAAGTTTTAATAGGGTAGTTTCTTGGTTGTTTACTTGCTTTAATATGGTAATTGCTTGCTTGTTTATTTTCTTACTTGTTGTTGCTCTTTGATTTTGAATAAGATTAATTAGATTAGTTTGTTGTTACTATTTTTCATTAAATAGATTAAATATATAGTTTTCTTTTGCTAATTGTAATGATTAAGTTAACTCTCTTAAAGTAGGGTTTTCATTTTCTTTCCTAGGAAAATCCATCGATCCATTGTTCAAAAGTTACTTAGGGAAAATAGTTTAAGTTCCTTGATAGGGTTTGCTCATTGGTAGTCTTTGCTTAAGTAGATTATCCCTTAGATAGACCATTTCCTTAATTAGACTATACTACCTCTAGCCTTTCTTCCTTGGCATATATAGTGCTACAAATCTAAGTTTACTTAACCCGGGTTGAAAATTTAATTGATGGTTTTTAGTGCATATAGAACACCCATCATTTTTGGTGTCATTGCTGGGGAGTTGTCTCAAGGTAGGAAATAGATCATTTCTAAACCTCAGCATTAGTTTGGTGGTGGGGGGAATTTAAGACGAGAGGTAAGAACCTACGCATTTGCTATAGAAGGTTCCCCTAAACCCAATGGTAGTTTTTCTTTTTCTTTTTGTTTTCTTTCATGAACAGACCTAGAGACCCAAAAGGTAGATACATTAAATCTAAATCAGACCTTTCAACCAAGGTTCCTTCCAACCTTTTTGGGGTAAGGAACATTCCACTTATAAATTCCGTAGACTGATACTAGAAAATAGGAGCTAGCTCAACCCAAAGAGATAAAGTAGTCTATGAAGATACTAAGATAGGGAGCACTATAGAACAAAAAATTGAAGCATCAATAATAGTGGGATAGGAGGAAAGAAAACTCGAGCCTTCCACAGAACCAAACAATACAACCTTTGTTTTCTTACCACCATTAGGAGATCCTAACGTTGAAGACATCATAGAACATGAACAAGTGAATACTTTTTTTGGTAGTTCAGCCAACATAATTGTCTCTCAAATTGATACAAAATCTTTGGGACCGATAATCTCAACCGACTCGAGTAGAGTCTCAGACATCCAAGCAGTAGGAAGACCTTCCCATTAGAGGGATACCTTATTCTCTTCAATAATAAAAATACTTAAGTACTCTCCTTTTGTAAACCAAACTAGTATGGATGTTCGGGAGGATCATAACAATGTAAGACATGGGGAGGAAGAAGAAGCTAGAAACCAAACCGAAACTACCTTCGGGTTTCCAATTTTGGACACTACCCCGAATGTCAATATGAAAAATATTCCCCTCTCAACACTGCCCACCTTTTATGGTAAAAGCAGTGAACATCTAAATACCTTTCTACTTGAGTTTGACATCTTGTGTAGGAGATAAAACTACTTACAAGATTCCTAGAAGCTAAAACTCTTTCCTTTCACCCTCAAGGATGCTGCACTAAGATGGTTCATGGGGTTGGGAGAGTCCATTATTAGGTCTTGGGAAGCCATGAAAGATATATTTCTTAAAAAGTACCAAGACTACTACAAGACCAAGGAGTATCGTAATGATATTTTCAAAATCCAATAGTTAGAAGATGAGAATCTTGAGGATTATATGGAACGATTTGGTTATATCTCTCAGAAATCAAAATACCATGAGCTTCAAGATAATGCAGTTAGGGATCTTTTCCTTAAGGTAATTTCAGAGGAATACCTAGAGATCCTTAACCTGATGGCATCAGGTGACATCTCTCACAAACCATTTGCCAAAATCTATGAAATGTGTAAAAAATACTCAAGGAGTAGAGCTAAAACAGGGAAGAATGTTCGGGACCCTTACAGTAGAAACTTAAAACTAGTTAGTTCAAGTGGTATCACAAGAGAAGATATAGGGAACCTTTTGGAGAATTTCAAAATAGATATCTTAAGCACAATAGGTTCCCAGTTGGACACCCTAAAAATTAAAAAGAAACAGGAGGAGAAAAATTCAACAATGAGCATATATTGCCCAAGTTGCAGGAGGAAGAATTCCTCAAGGGAATGCCCATTGGATAACATTTCAATTTGTGGATTTTGCATAGAGGAACACTCAACTGAAAAATGTCCAACATTTTTCAGTTTGTTAGCCATCTATAGTAGTGGGGATCTTGGGGAATCCTCTTATGCACCTAGGAGGCCATGACAACCTAGGAACTAAACCACATACCCATATCCACAATCTCAAGTTCCACCCTATGATCAACAACCACAACAATGGAACTCACCAAGTTGGAAACACTAGTATACACAGTACCAACATCCTTAGCTTCAAGGATGGAGAGGAGGACATAACCAAGGGAACCCTCAAGCTCCACCTGTCTCTATGCCCAACCATCCTTACCCTCAGTTTCCACCAAACATTCCGCAGCTTCTGCCGGGTTTTCCTCCACCACCTTTACCTCCTATTCCACAACAACAACTGCAACAATATCATAATGCAAGCTCCCCAATACTGACATTATTACCGACACAACTAGTGCCCAATCCCAATAATAAGGCCACTCAACTTCTTCACAATGTTGAGATGCAGGCCTTCCCAACATATGCTATTTCTCCTATTCCATTACAGGAGATTCAACTAAGGTTAGGAAAATTTCTGGACAGGAAGAGACCTTCAGTAGTCATCCATGAAGAAGAAGAAGATGAAATCCCCAAACAACCCATGGATGACACTAGGTGGGAAGATTGTATTATTCCTAAGGACCAAGAACCCAAGCTTCCCCAAAATGAACCTTCACAAATTACGAAGGCCCCTCCTTATCCAGAAAGATTAGTAATTGAGAAACCTACCACCCGACCAAAATTTGACATCTTGAATGAATTGAAAAATATTTATGTCAAGATTCCATTACTACAAGCCATTAAGGATATTCCAATCTACAATAAGGTAGTCAAATAATTGTGTATTAAGAAGCCAGGTAGGAAGTAGAAGGATCTGACAATAGTACATTTGATAGGAGAAATTTCTGAGTACATGTCGGAGCAGCATAAGGTAGCAAAATACAGAAACCTAGGAAACCCCGTAGTGACCATAACCATTAATGAGGTTTCCATTGGAAACACTCTCATAGACCTAGGGGAAGCCATCAATGTTATGACCATTACTACCTTGGAGGAACTACAGTTAATACCTCTTATTATACCTACACCAACCATTTTGGAATTAGCAGATAAGACTAGGGTTATACCTGAAGGAATTTTAGATGATATCATAGTTACTTTAGCCTCATGGGAGTACCCAATAGACTTTATGGTCATCCACTCAAAGGATCCTACCAAAGGCCATCCCGTTATTTTGGGAAGACCTTGGTTAGCCACTGCCAATGCATTTAGTGGCTGTAGAGAGGGAGAAATGACCATCTCGAATGGACTTTCTATCCAAAAGATCACCATATACCCTCCAACCCAACCTATCATGGAGAATATATGGTGGCTTGAATGTCCATACAAGAATGAGGACTAGGAAGAACTCGTGTTGCCAAGTGACCATGCCTGGGAAATTTAGGAGCACACAACAAAAAATGTGCTTAACCAGTTCATTTCTGCTATAACATGTGTTAATTTTCCACAATCTTTTCCCCAATTTGAGTACATGTTTGGGGAAGAATTTCAAGAACAATTGAACCCATCCATTTTGTCTTTGACATCTTTCATCTTCGATATATATGAGTCTACCACATCTTATACCATTCCCTATGATATTAGCCTAGGGAAATGTCTACATATAAACTCCAAGCTAGATGCAAATCAACAAAAATAGTTACTAAGTATCCTTAAAGAAAAATCAGGGGCATTCGCCTAGGAATACACTAACATGAAGGGTATACACCCTGAAACATGTATCCATCACATATATACCGAGAGGTAAGTAACACATGTTAGGAAACCCCAGAGAAGGATGAAACCAACACTCAAATATATAGTAAAAGAGGAGATCCAAAAGTTATTAAATGTCGGATTTATTTGTCCCATTTCCGACAGTAAGTGGGTATCCCCGCTTGTAGTGGTTCCAAATAAAGTGATCGGGAAATGGAGAATTTGTGTTGATTTCTGAGAACTCAACAAAGCCACTTTGAAGGATTACTTTCCTCTTCCTTTCATGAACCAAGTTTTGGATACCCTATCTAGAAATAAATATTTCTCCTTTTTAGATGGATATAGCAGGTACAATCAGATTCTCATAGCCCCCAAGGATTAGGATAATACTACCTTTACTTTTCCTTGTGGCACCTATGCCTATATGGTCTTTCCATTTGGATTGTGTAATGCTCCTACCACATTTCAATGAGCAGTATTAGGGATATTTTCTGATCTTATTCATGATTGTGTGGAGGTATACATGGATGATTTCACAGTTTATGGAAATATGTACCAGGAAGACTTAGATAACTTAGAAAGAGTCCTTATTAGATGCCAATAAATGAACATGTGTTTAATTCATGAAAAATGTAAAATGTTGTTGACTAAAGGAGTGGTTCTAGGACATCACGTTTCATCTGAAGGGATCAAAGTCGATCCTGCAAAGATTGAGGTCATCGTTAGACTTCCACCCCCCAAAACTTAGAAAGAGGTGAGAATCTTTCTTGGACATGACGGATACTACCGACGTTTTATTGAAAATTTCACAAAGATTGTAGCACCCATGTTTGGATTGTTAATAAAGGATGTTGATTTTCTTTGGACTGAGTAGTGTCAAAATGCCTTTGAAACCCTGAAAGCTAAGCTATCTATGGCACCAGTTCTTAGGGGGCCCAATTGGGCTCTCCCATTTCACATATCCAATGATGCATATGATACCAAAATAGGAGGAGTATTAGGGAAGAAAGAGGACCAACAATCCTATGCCATTTATTTTGTGAGCAAGAACTTGTCCCCTGCCAAGCTAAACTACACAGTTATCGAGAAGGAATTCTTGACAGTAGTTCATGCTATCAATAAGTTTTTCCACTACATCACAGGTTACGAATTATTTGTACATATGTATCATTCTGCCATTAGATTTATCATGAATAAACCCATAACTAATGGCCGAGTGACTAGGTAGCTCTTATTATTGCAAGAGTTTAATATCAACGTTCTTGACCGACCTGGAAAAGAGAATTTGGTAATTGATTTTATTTCACGAATAAGAAATGAGGAAGATGATATTCTTGTAGATGATAGTTTCCCAGATGAGCACCTTTTTCCCCTTTCTGTAAATACCCCATGGTTTTCAGATATGGAAAACTATTTGGCTACTAGGAAGTTACCATCTCATTCGTCACCTCATGAAAAGCGTAGAATTATTACGCAAAGTTCCAATTACTCTTGGATTGGTCATGACCTTTTTCATACAGGTCCTGATTTGATTATTTGTAGATACATCCGAGAAGATGAGATACCATAAATACTACGAAGTTGTCATGATGGACCATGTGGTGGCCATTTTTCTGACAAACGTACAACATATAAGGTGTTACATTCAGGTTATTATTGGCCTAAAATTTTCAAGGATGTTGCCAAGTATGTGAGGAGTTGTGACAGTTGTCAAAGGATAGGAAGACCCACATCAGCTAACTAAATGCCCTTGTGTGCCCAAGTTATGATAAAACCTTTCGAAAAATGGGCCCTTGACTTTGTAGTACCAATTTCACCCATGTATCGTAAGAAAAACTATATTTTGGTTTGTACAAATTATGTCACCAAGCAGGTAGAGGAAAAATCCCTATTTAGGGCTACAAAAAAATCCTTTGTCAAATTTATTTATGAAGACATCTTTACCCGCTTCGGTGTTCCTCATGAAATTGTTACAGACCAAGGCACTCAATTCACTTCCAAGCTAATGAGAGAACTAATGGAGAAATATGGGATTAAACACTGTAAATCTTCTCCATACCACCCACAAGCTAATGGTCAGGTAGAGTCTACAAAAAAAGTTCTGGAAGCTATATTAACCAATACTATTCAATTACATCACCGATATTGGGCCGATAGGCTTCTAGAGGCTTTGTGGGATTGCTGGACCACCTGGAGAAACACCACTGGGCATACCCTTATGAGCTAGTGTGTGGGGAACAAGTACTTCTACCAATAGAATTCCAAGTAAGGACCTTTTGTATTGTCATGTAATTGGGATTAAAATTAGATGAGGCTCAGAAAAAATGCGCCCTACAATTGAATGAGTTGGATGAGATCAGGCAAGATACCATCCAACGAACAATATTAGTCCAAAACAAGAGGAGCAAGTGGCATGACAAGTTTATTAAGAAGAAACACTTCCAACCTGGTGATTGGGATTTGTTGTTTGAATCCCAATTTAAAACCTTCAAAGGAAAAATTACCACTCGGTGGTTGGGTCCTTACGAGGTAGTGATGTATATGACAATGGGGTTGTGAAAATCAAAACAATTGAAGATGGACAAGTCTCCTTTGTAGTAAATGGACACCGACTAAAAATTTATCACATAACAATTTCCAAAGAAGATTTTCTACAGGTCATGTCAACTGACAAGGCATTGGCCTTAGTAGATGGGGAAGTCCCCCCTTGTTCTTGAATGTTTGTTGAATTTTTGACTATATATATGTAAAGAATTTTGAATTTTGTTGATAAAAAATTCTAGATATTTCTGTAGGTATTTATTTCACCAAGAGTAGATAGTTTCAAGGAAATATAAAAGAAGGATTTTTCTTCAAAACATTTCTATACTTGAACCTTGTTGTCTGCTAAGAATCAAATGAATAATGACTTGCTGTAATTAGCCATATTTTTGCAAAATATTTTGATCTTCTTTTTCTCAAGGAATCTTAAGAAGCAGTTGCTCTTGAAAATCTTCACCACTATATAAGGAAGTGATATCGTAACCATCAATCTTAGAGGAATCTCGTACAGTTTCCCCAAGAAACTTGAGTAAGTGAGTAAAGTATCTTTATTAAAGAGTAACAAGGAGGTCTGATTAGCGGTTAGCCATGAAAACATAAAAAAATAAAAAAGTGAGTTGAGCCTAAAGATACCTTTATGTTGTTTCCCAATGGTACCATCCACTACACACTAAAAATGATTGATTATATCATATCTTTAGATAGGATATGTCCTCTTAGGTACCCCTTACATCAATATAATCACTAAATAATATATAATGGAAATTCATCCTATAACATAAATACCATCGCAATTGAAAAAGAGAGAGAGAGAGAGAGAGAGAGAGAGAGAGAAAGTTGTTTTCTGAATTGTTCCCCCATTTTCTTGCACAAAGCAATCTTATAATAAAAATATTAAAAGATGGAGGGCCAGTCTCTCAGGGTGTAAGAGGATAAACCGCCAGGATACTGAACAGGTTTGTTGGCAGCGGGTACCGGCCTGAGGTATGACTAGGTAAACCCACCGGAGTACTGAACAAGGTTGCTGGCAGCGGGGAATTCTACCTAGCGAGGATGACAATCTAACAAAAATAAATAAGAAATTTAAACTTGCCCTGATGTACGACATTACTCGTAGACAAAGCTGACACGAAGTATGTATGGTCAAGGTAAGGTTAATGAACTCCATAAATTTTCCATTGGGAACTAACTTTGAGACTATCTTGAAACTCTCTCACCTACCTCTTCTTATCTATATATAGGATATCTTATCCTATAGGTGGGGCCATATTCTAATCGTCTTGTTAGACCGATTTGTGAAATTTATCTCTACACTTAACAATCTATAAATCTTCAGCTATTGGGAGAACTGACTGGTTTCCTGTATTTTTTATTGTGAGGTGTCACAATACTTAGGTTTGGGGGAGGGGTTTCATGAGTTGAAAAATGATAACAATGCCTAGAAGAAGTGAATATTTGTAAAAATTTATGTGTATTGTTTTCATGACATAGGCTATGACATCAACAATTATTTTATTTTTGAAATGCTAATTCCCTGTGTGTTATAAATTGTTGTACATTTCCTTAACAAACCACTTAACTGGTTTATTTTTGTTACAGACTGTTCATTACAAAATTGAGATTACATGTCTTATGCGAGATAAAGGAATGGATCGAGTAAGAATGGTGGAAAAATAAATAATAATGGAACACTCTACCTCTGCTCCTATTCATTGTGACTGTCAAAATCATTCTAAGACTGCAGGTTATCCATTACAGGAGGAATAAATTTTATTTCGCACAGAGGTACCATATGGAGTGCCATATGGAGTGTCGTATGAGGTGCCATTTCAAATACCATATGAGGTGCCAGACGACGTGCCATATGAAAATATACACCATTAATTATCCATAATTTCAGGTAACTAGGAATCAATTACATTTATTTGAAGTAGTTCATGGAAATTAAGATTAAATGATGCAAACCTTAGACATTTCATGATCAAATGTCCAAGTCAAAGACTTGGACATTGATCTAACCTCTTCATCATTACGATTGCCTCCCAAAACATGCCTTCAAATTTAAAATCGGTGCACTCATGTTCACACATGGCAATTCGTGTGTGTGAATTCATTGATGAATGCAACCATTCCATCCTGGGCACATTAAAAAATGGAAGAATCACTCAATTGGTTATCCCATTTATTCCTCACACTCACCCTCTGCTCATCACGCTCAACCCGTATTTAATCAGGCTCAACCTCTCCTTAATTGTGCTCATCCTTGGCCCAATCACACCCATCCTCTATCGAATTTCACCCTCTATCCATTTCTCCACATTGTCATTATGCCCAAGAGGTATGAGATATCCTCCCATGCTGACCTCTTCGCTATCCATGAGTTTGCATAGTGCAGGGAAGTGTACCTTTGCGCAGGCTGGGGGTCATTCTTGGATCACTTACAGGGCCACGACGACAGCATTTCGATGCAATTCTCCCTTGGCTTTGATGGAAATATGGCATGCATGGGGTCTCTCACCTTCGGGGTCTCTGAGGAATCCATAGCCGCATCCAAAAATATTCCAAGAGTTGGGGATAGATGGTTTAAACACCACTAGTTTCTACGATCGAGCTATAACATGGTTTTAAAACCTGAATTTCAGAACATCTCTGGAGCTAAATGATACTCCAAGGAGTGGATTAAAAAGGAGCTAATTAACCCTCTCACAGTCATCACTAGGTTGATCACATGTGAAGGTAGATATTCCATCCTTAAAGCCTGTCACTTTCGATTATTAGCTCACTTTCAGTTCAATAAGCCATTAAATTTTCCCTTTTACTTCTTAAAGAGTCTTTAGAAAATGTCTTCCCAAGTGAAGAAGAATGTAACCAATCCCCATAATAACGTTTTTCACCATAACCTTATCAAACTACTTGTCTTATTTGAGATGGAAAAACAAGGGAAAACATGGGATGAGTTCATTTACCAATTTGCAAACCCTCATCTTACAAACAAGACTAGCAAGAAGACACTTGATCTAGGGACTGTTACTCCACCCAAACCCCATTCTCCGAAAACTCCAAACCCTCCTGCTTAAGCTATTCCTTTACCAGACCAAAAGTCCAAGAAATTTGTTGATACCCCTGTAGCATCATTGAGCAAGAAGACCAAGAATCTTATTGCTAACCCCCCAATGCCTTCAACATCTAATGATCCTGCACCTAAAAAGATACAAGAGGTAATTCAACAAGACTTCCCTATGGTCTCCACAAATAGGAGAGGAGGTAATCGATTTAATAGAGGATCCTTTTGAAAGGGTACCCAAAACACAAGAGGAAAACCTTATGAAAAACCCCTGACCACTTCGGACCCTATCCAAGTGTTCTCTGATCTTGAAAGCCCTCACAAAAGAGTTAGGGAAGTGTCTGCAGAAGAATTGGAGCCTCATAGAAAGACAAAATCTGAACCTACTTCTCCTAAAAAACCCCCTATTACCCCTACCTCACAGATACCTACCACAAATCCTAAAACTGATAGACTTTCTACATATTTCAAGGGATCCAAGCCCTCTTTCGAGATATCTAATCTTGCTCCAACCATTGAAAAGATACAAAAGGAAAATGATTAGTTGTTGCAACAATTTGAAGAAAGGAAGACTTTGGACAAGCATCTTCACCATGACAATGCAGTACTTCAAGTGAAGGTGAACTCCCTTCAACGATTGGTTGATGAAATGACCAAAACCAATCGCAACCTCGAAGCACAATTGAAAAAACATAAGAAGCACAAGACAAAATCTTCAAGGCAAGAAGGAGGAGCTTCTAAAGCTAATCCTTCTCATCAAGTCTAGTCACATGGAGAAATTCATTTTTGTTTGCAGTGGGACCTGCAAAATATTAGGTGTGGGGGTAATGTTGGGCTAGCAATTTGGTTAAATTAATAATGATGATTAGATCCTTTTTGACTGATATTATATGTGTATTTTACTATTTTGAAAAAGTTTTGAAGGATTCTTGAATCAAATTGTCATATCTTATACCAGGTACGTATGATTGATGTTTTGTGATGGTTTCAATTTTAATTTAACATGATTTAATGATTCCAAGGAGCTAATACGTGATCTATGTGTCATAGGGAAAAATTACATGGCGTTTTTCCATCCAACAACTCATCTGATACTCCATCCGACACTGCATCCGATACTCCATCTGGCACTGCGTCTGACACTCCATCCTCAACTAAAACCGTGGGCAAATTGAGGGTTGTTATATCGATGGTCTGTGATGGTAAAATCAACAACATGGGTTTTTCTTGTGCTCGTGGCCTCCAACTACTGAGCTTCTTACAACTTGGATTGGGTTGTTATGCCGAGCGTTAATTGGCTCTCTTGGTTTCTAGAAGCCATCGGCATTTAAAACACATTTAGTGTAATTTACTGTTTTTAGAGGAGGTCGACCCTTCTAGTGGTCGACCTCTCGAATTGTAACCTCTATAAATACCACAACAATGGTCAGACAAATAGTGAAGGATAGTTAAGTTCATAATTGTGAAGCTAGCATTGCTTTTGTTGTTTCAAGACATTTTTCATAAACTTGTGTAAAACTGTGTTTTTAATTTAAAATGTTGAAATCATGTTGCGTGAGCCGATGATTCACTGTTGAGGAGTAGCCAAGAACTACTGGGGGGACCACCAGTGGTCTGGGTGAATATTTAGTTAGTTATCTTGTGAATTCAAGTAGTGTAATTCTTATTTCTTTTATTTTCTTGTACATGTGTTTTTATCATTTTTACTTGTTGTGTTTACTGTTCATAGCTTAATTGTTCAATTTCCTTTTTGTAAGTTGCTTATGAAGGATGGTATTAATATGCCATATCTTTTTTATTAAATAGGAGATAGATTAAGCTTAAGCCACTAACCTTCGTTGTATGATTAAATGATAGTTAGAATTTATGTATGGTGAAATAGAAGTTAAAACATAGTTAAAACAGAGTATTGAGTTAATGGTTTATTTGACAAGGTTTCGATGGATGATTAGTTGTTAGCTTTGAATTCAGTTCTCAGTTTGCTTATCTAGTTTGCTCAATTAGTTTGCTTACTAATTCTCTTGTCATATGCTGAAATAGAAATAGGATTTGAGTTATGTTTTTATGAGTATTTCCATTTGCAATTTAAATTGTTAAGAATATGATTAGTTTAGTTTACTTCATGCAATTTCCATTCTAGATCTAGATTGTAATTTTAATTCGAAGTTTTCTTTTGAGTTTAGTTTTTGGTTATAAATCTCTAGTAGTATGAATTTTCTTACATTAGCATAAAAATGCAATTGAATTAAATAGAATAGTGTTTTCCTATTGTTGATGAATAATGCATAAATTGAAGAATCACATGGATTTTTAGGGTAGTTGATGTTTCTTCTATAATGGCCAAGTTCTCATTAGATTGCCTCATTCATACCTTTCACTTTTCTATAGAAGTTAATATTGAGTTTGTCCCTCTTGAGTTATCATTGATTGTTAAATGCCATCGTGATATCATAAGACACCGAAGACATAATCATTAACATTATTTGAAGTTTTCTTGCTATTGTAGATTAAATAATAGTTTCCTTGTTATTATAGATTAAAGAGTAGTTGTTAATTAAATTGAATATTGTCATGATGCTTTTAATTTAATAGATTAAGATTTTTTTTTGTAGATTAGAAGTAATTATGAAGTTTATCTTAAGAATAGAGTTCACTTGCTTCATAGTTTGATTAGCTTACTGATAAGTAGTTTTTATTTGAGTTTACTTGCTGCATAAGTTTTAATAGGGTATTTGCTTGCTTGTTTATTTTCTTTAATAGGGTAATTTCTTGCTTTTTTATTTTCTTACTTGTTGTTACTCTTTGATTTTGAATAAGATTAATTAGATTAGTTTGTTGTTACTATTGTTCATTAAATAGATTAAATTGATAGTTTTTTTTGCTCATTGTAATGATTAAGTTAACTTCTTTAATGTAGGGTTTTCATTTGCTTTCCTAGGACAATCCATCGATCCATTATTCAAAAGTTACTTAGGGTAAATAGTTTAAGTTCCTTGATAGGGTTTTCTCATTGATAGTCTTTGCTTAAGTAGATTAGCCCTTAGATAAACCATTTTCTTAATTAGACTATACTACCTCTATCCTTTTTGGCTTGGCACATATAGTGCTACAACTCTAAGTTTACTTACCCCAGGCTGACAATTTAATTGAGGGTTTTTAGTGCATATATAACACCCATCAGAAACATCTCATAAAATGAGTTAGAGTGAAAGTGCCAAGATGACATGTTTGAAACTGATTCGAGGAGAATTCAAGAACCCTAACTTCCAGAGGGAATATCTTTGAAAGTATATAAAAACAACATCTGATATTTTTACCACATGTACACCAAGATCTCTTCTCAGTCTCTGCTAAATTGTATTGTTTGAAAATTCCTAGAAAAAAAGTTATCGTGAAAATGTCAAGATGACCTTAAACTCATTTCACAATTCAATTTTTTCTAACCCATTTTTCACACACTCACTTTCTCTCAATGCTTTCTCTTTTCATACTTTTTCATAACTCTTCATGAAGATACACATCCATAAATTAAATAATTGATTCCCAATATCATGGGTATATACCCAAAATACTATGGGAAAATACCCCAAACCCATGGGCATTTCAGTTTTTACTTTTACACTTGCACCCCTTTTTAATATACTTGTAAACCTATATATATATAAATAAATCTTGGAAATGGTGTATGCCTTGCAATGTCGTAATATGACATTAATGACATCATTAATCCTTTGAAATCAATGAAAATAATTCCAACAATCTCCCCCTTTTTCATTATTGAAAATCCCGCAATGAAACACATAGTCCACCATGCATAGAAATAATTCTCCCCTCGTCTACAACTCTCCCCCTGACTACAAATTTCCCAGGAATAGAGAGAATTATCCCCTTATCTGCAACTCTACTCCTTTGAAATCAATGGAAAATGGATTCTCCCCCTGAACTTGTGCTTCTTCTAAAGCAATCAATCAAAACTCTAGTTGATTGTCATGTAAGAGGAACATTTCACAACTGTATATAGATTATGATACATAACAATATGATGTCCTATTGGCACAAGGAAAGACCCAGGGTTCAACTTTAACAGCGCACCAACAGCCCTAACTACTGACCCTTTTGATAACACCTGCGGAGCAGATGCAGTCTCACCCGAAGTAGCAATAGGGGGTTGTCAGACACAGGTGTCTACAACCAGAGGAAATGCAAAGTGATTTTAGGACAATAGCACACAACAATATATATATTCTTTATCACTATGATGCCTACTTCGCATAGTTATATCTCTGATCTAACAAAACAATGCAACACAAGATAGTAGATAACAAAAAACACAAAATCAATCACACATAACAACAATATATAAGTGGTTCACCCTCTCCCTAAGGCTACGTCCACAAAACTACGTTTCTTGATATATTAGATGAAAACATACAGTTCTATTTGCACACTTAGCTTGCAGATCAATCTCTCTTTCTCTCTCTTTCTATCCCCTACCTACGCACCCAACTGCAAGGTTGATCTTCACACCCAGTTGAAGATCCATAATACAAGAACTCTCTTACACACAATACTTCTCTTACTCACGACAACAAACACTCAACATCAACAAAAACAATCGTAGTCTCTATAACGCCCTCTCAGGTTTTCTAGACATTTATTTATACATTACATGACCAACGTCTAGGTGTCAAAACCCTAGATCCCAAAACCCTAGGTGTATAAAACCCTAGGTCCACTTGACTCATATTTTCAGGGCTTCACCAGCATGTCTTTCCGTCTTTTCTGCAAGGTGCTCCAAAGCACTCGTTGATCTCTTTTTTCGCTTGCTGAGTTGTCCATGATCCATCTTCTTTGTTGATCTATCTTCCTTGATCTTCTCTTTCAACGACTCACTTTCCCTTACTTCTCTCCTTCTTTTCTACTTCTTTCACTACTTTGACCCATTTTCAATGTATGTGCCTTCCATGTAGTTCGTACTTCGCATTTTCCCCTTCATCTTCACTTCCTTACTTAACCAAGGGACAATAGGCTCCCAACACTCACTTGTGACTCATTCTGAGTCATTGCAGGTTTGAACCTTTTGTATTACTTCGACTGTAGACTGCGTAGAGCAGCCTATGCTTTGTGATCTCTTCCTCCCTTTTGTATGCAGACTGTATTTTATGTGTCTGGTACCCAGTTTCAACTGCACCTTGTACCTAGACCCTTATTCTTATGCCTTTACTGAGAGTTGTGAGGCATCTGGTTGTCATAATACAATTTCAGCCGGCTCCCATTTACTAAATGACGCAGACCCCTGAACCCTTGGGTCAAGGTCTGCTACAAGATCGTTCTATATATTCCCTTCGAGTTTGAGTGACTCTTTGGTTTCCCTTCGAGAAATAACCTTCACACACAACCATGTATCCATAGGTCCTTATGAGTGTGTCTGCATGATCAAACATGACACATCAACCCAAATCTCCTGACCCAAAATAGGATCACACCTTTCGCAAATTCGGAACTTTGGGTTTCGCGATTCTTGTTGTCGAGGCTCTTATCTCTACAACTTTTGAAACCGAATTGCCAAAATCTGATGCACTCGTCAAAGGTTGACTTTTCAACAGGCTTCTCACTTTATCGGGAATTCAGACTTCATGAATTCACAAATCCAGATGCAAGGCTCTAACTTCTCTAACCTCTGAATCCCGAAATGGTCAACAAGGATTGACTCCGCCTCTTCAACAAGGACGCGCCACCTGTCTACTCAACTACTTCCTACCTTTGACGTAGACTCCTGCCACATGTAAGTCTTTCGGGTTTTCGGGACTTCCACTCCCAAAGTGTTAACCTCTCCGTTTCCTGACACCTAAAGTGCCGAAATCCTAAAGTTCCAACCCAACTCCTGTCACAACTCACGACTTCGGGACTTTCGTGTCACTGTGCTCAACTTCTTGTCACTAGGATTCTCGAATTGCCAAAATGATCCTACGACTTGTTCCAAGCATGATCAATGGTCCACGTTGATTCTGGATCCTACACCCTATCTCTCTTGAGATTTCACTTGGAAAAATACTCGTCGTAACTTACCTTTCTCCTCTACAAGATTTGACGGTTCTTAGAACTTCGTGAATTCTCCACGGAGAATTCCGACTGTTCGATTTTCCTTCTTTGACAACTCTAATGAATTGAACAAGATGTTCCTGCACCTGGACTTGAATTCTACAAAATGACTTCACTGCGCCTCTCTTTGAATGCTTTGAAAGCACTAATCCTCCTGAGCTTTCTTCGCAAACTCGAGTCTTCATAAAGACTTCTGCACGAACTCCTTGCGACAACCCTTCAAATACCTCCATGTATTTGATTCCCTTGAATATTTCCACTCCCTTTGCAACAAAAGTCCTTCAAATCTTCCCTTGGTTGATAAGTTCTGAAATTTCAACCAGCCTGCGCACACCTTGCATGGCTTCTGTGCTCCATTTTCACTTCTGCTAGAATGAGAACAATGGTATCCCTCCTGAACTTTCAGAGATGAACTCTAAACTTCTATCAACGCACTCCTTGCAGATGCTTCATTGCACTCCTTGCAGGAAATCTCACTCAGGTTGAGAAACAATTGAAACTCATTCTCTCACTCTCTCAGACTTCAAACATAAATCATGAAATCAAACATTCACAACGTACAAAGTAAATGCATAACAGAGAGTAAACAACCATAAGCATATCATTCAACATGTATACACAGAAAGCACTATAATGCCATGAGTCTAAATCAAAGCTCTTTCTATTAATCCAGAACTTTTGTACATGGGTTCTTTTCTACACAACTCTCTGCTCTCCTCTATGCTCAATAGTTCAATTTGACAATTGGTAATAATACAATGATACAAGGTGAGGGTGTCTATATCCCGTTTCCCTCCTACTCTCTAAACTATCTAATCTATCATTTAATTATACCTACTTTCATAAATAGAATTAAATACCTCTATCTACTACAGATGAGAGAAACCTCTCATGATCTGTTTACAATGCTCCAACATAAATACGAGTATGCCTCTACTTAACTATTACATTAAATTTGTGCAATCAAACTTCAAAACATTTCAACATGAAATGCGCTAGTGCTTGTCCCAGCTGTCTTCCACTTCCGCGCTTGTGTGTCTGCTGATGATGCTCGCGATGCTCCTGCATCATACTCCCTTGCTGGAAAATTTTCATGAACTCCTGTTCATGAGCTCTTGCACGGTTTGTCCATGCTTCTGAATTTCTGCTTCATTCTTCCAGCTGGCATCTTCAACTGGATGTCCCTTCCACTTAACCAAGTACTCAAAATATTCTTTTCTCTAGGTCTTCTTGCTGACTCTCTTGTCCAATATTCTTTCCATTTGTGGATTTTCAACTAAAGGCATTTGTTTATCCCAATGAACCTCTGTCTGTTCACTGTCTGCTCCTGCTTCTTCGGCTTTGTAAGGGTACAAATCTAAGATATTGAATATCGAAGAAATTCTGATCTCGTCAGGTAATTCAATCTCATATGCATTCGTCCCTAAATTCTTTATCATGGTCCAATCTTCTTCATTTTCATCTTATTATATGTTCCCCTTGGGAACCTTTCCTTCCTCAAGTGTGCAAGAATCAGATCACCAACTTCAAATTGAAGTTCTCACCTGTGTTGATTTGCTCTATGCTTGTACTCTTGATTCAAATTCTGCAATCGTTCCTTAACTCTGTTATGAAGCTCCTTCATCGCTTCTACAAAATCCTCTGCACTAGCACTTCTGAACTCATCTTGTTACGAATCTCTCAATTCAAAAATTCCTCTTGGCTGCATTCCATAAAAAATTTGGAATGGACTTTTCCCTATGCTTCTGTTAAGGGAGTCATTGTAAGCAAATTCTGCCTGTGGCAAAATGTGATCCCCCTGACTGTGGTGTTTAGTCACTAGGCTCCTTAGAAAATCTCCCAAGCTTATGTTTACAACTTCTGTTTGTCCGCCCATCTAAGGATGATAAGACGAGCTAAACGACAAGTTTGTCCCCATATTTTTCCATAAAGTTCTCCAGAAGTGTCCCATGAACTTGGTATCCCGATCTGACATGATACTCCTTGGAAAACCATGAAGTCTGACGACTTATTTGAAAAACAGATTCGCAATGTGAGTTGTGTCACTGGTTTTCCGACATGGTATAAAATGTGACATTTTAGAAAATCTGTCCACCACTACAAAGATTGAGTCATAGCCTCTTTGCGTTCTTGGCAACCCCAATATAAAATCCATTCTCACTGCATCCCATGGCCCCTTAGGTATGGGTAATGGTTGATATAATCTTGTGTTCTTCCTTCTCCCTTTCGTGTGCTGGCAAATCCTACATCTGTTTACGAATCTCTTAACATCTGTCCTCATCCCTGGCCAAAAGTATGCACCACTCAACTTTGAGAATGTTTTTTCATGACTGAAATGTCCGACCAATCCTTCACTGTGATTTTCTTTCAGTAGATTCTCCCTCATGGAGTATTTATGAATACACAGTCGATTACCTCTGAATAATAACCCATCCTGGATCACATATTCAGTCCACTGACTTCTGTCCCTGAGAATTGGATTCTCAGATGCTTCATACACCTCTTTGAAATCTGGATTATCTTTGTACATGTCCTTGAGGTTATCAAAACCCAATGTTGTGACTCTGAACTCCTGCATAAGCAAACATTTCCTGCTCAAAGCATCAACAAATTTGTTAGCAGTTCTAGAAATATGCTTAATTACAAAAGTGAAATTATGCATGTATTCAACCCATTTCGCATGCTTCTTGTTCAACTTATCCTGTTGAATCACGAAATGTAAAGCATGGTTATCGCTGTACAAAACAAACTCCTTAGGAATCAAATAGTGCCTCCACTTCTTCAATGCTTGTATGGCCGCATAAAATTCCTTATCATATGTGGAGTACTTAATCTTCGCCTCATTCAATTTCTCACTGAAATATGTGGCTGAATTGTCATCTTGGCTCAAGACCACCCCAATTGCAAATTTGCTTGTGCCACACTTGACTTGAAACATCTTACTAAAATCCGACAACACCAAAATCAGTTGTTCTGTGATCTTCTTCTTTAACAGATTGAAACTTTTCTTTGCTTCTTCTATCCAATGAAAAGATTTGTGTCTTTTATTCACCGTGTCCATCATCGTTGCACTGATTCCACTGAAATTTCTGATGAATTTCCTATAGAAACTAGCCAATCCATGAAAGCTTCGAACTTCGAATATACTCTTCGGCGATGGCCAATTATTAATTGCTTCCACCTTATCTGGTGCCATCTTTAACTCATTTGCAGAGATAACAAAACCCAAATATATGAGTTTTGTCCTCATAAATGATGACTTCTTCATATTTATCAACAACTTCTCCTGCTGCAATCTCCTCATCACTATAGATAAATGCTTCAGATGTTCAACTTCTATCTTGCTGTAAATTAGTATGTCATCAAGATACACAATGACAAATTTTCCAATGAAATCCTTCAGGACTTCATTCATCAGCCTCATGAAAGTACTAAGCGCATTTATTAATCCAAATGGCATAACAAGCCATTCATACATCCCCTCATTAGTTTTGAATGTTGTCTTCCATTCATCACCTTCCCTCATGTGAATTTGATGATATCTGCTTTTCAAATCAAACTTTGAAAAGAATCTTGCTCCACTCAAGCACTTCATTAAGTCATCCATCCTTGGCAATGGAAATCTATACTTGATGGTAATCTTGTTGATCACTCTTGAGTCTGTACACATTCTCCAGTCTCCATCTTTCTTTGGGTGGAGCACTGTCAGAACAACACATGGACTCAAGCTCTCTCTAACCAATCCTTTTTCCATTAAATCCTGGACTTGTCTTTTGACCTCTTCATTCTCCTGCAGCATCAATCTATACGCTACTTTGTTTGGTAAACTGGCTCCAGGTATAAGATCAATATGGTGACTTATACTTCTGATCAGTGGCAACGAACAAGGCAGTTCATCCACTACTATATCAACGAACTCCTCCAACAATTCCTGGATTTCCTCTAGCAAATCATCCACTCTTATACTGGTCAAAACAATTCTAGGCTTCCTAACCACAATGAATTGTGTATCTTCCTTCTTCTTAACCTCTGCAAGAAGTTCCTTACCACTCATGAGAAGTACAATGTTTCTTATCTCTGGTTTTACTTCTTTGTGCTTAATCGATAACAACATGTGAGTTCTCCCATTCTTCTCCAGGGTGTATGTGTTCATTCTCCCATCATGAATCACATTCCTGTCATATTGCCATGGTCTACCCAGTAATGGATGACAAACATCCATGGGAATGACATCACATAATATTTCATCTTTATATCCTCCTATTTTAAATTCGACTAAAAACTGTTTAGTGACATTTACCTGATGTTCTTTCTATAGCCATGAAACTCTATATGGGCTTGGATGTTTAATAGTCTCCAGTTCCATCTTTTCTACCATCTCTGTAGAAACGAGATTGTCTGTGATACCACTGTCCATGATGAATTTGCATACCCTATCCTTGGTTTCGCAAGCAATCCGAAAAAGTATGTTCCTTTGGGCTAGATTCTCCGCCTCCTTCTCTGGTGTTAAGAGAACTTTCCTCATCACCAGTGATCTTCCGCCCTTAGCATCTTCTGCTTCAACATTCCACCTTTGTTCTTCGGCAATGTGAGTTTCACCATTGTCCTTCTTTTTATCTGGACATTCAAAATATTTATGCCCGTTCTTTCCACATGTGAAGCATTTTACTACTCCACCTCTGCCTCTTCCTCTTCCCCTGGTACGAGGAAAGGTATCGTTATCGGCATAATGTCTCACCTATGAGCTTCCTCCTCTCTCAGGTTGAGTTTGAGGTTTCTTCAATTCCTCTTTAGATTTATGAGTCCTATCTTGGACAACTGTCTTGCCTCTGGCTTGACTTTTTCCTTGGCCTCTTTGACCCTATTTTCAGCTCAGCTTCTCTTCAGCTTTCAGATCCATCCGATAAGCATCCTCCACTGTGCGAAGGATCATCATGCTCATCTCATCCTGAATGTCATATCGCAGACCATTCATGTATCTGGCAACCTTTTCATCATCACTCTCCCGATGACCTACTTTGATGTATATCTTGTAGAACTCTTCAGTGTACTCTTTCACTGACATCAACTTCTATCTCAAGTTCTTCATCCTTCGAAATAGAGTGATTTGATAGTCCTTGGGAATGAAATTTTCTTTCATCTTCACAACCATTCTATCCCAGCTATTGATTTTCTACTTTCCTTTGCAGCGTCTGTCATCTTGTAGTTCATCCCACCATAATGCTACATGTCCTTTAAGTCTTGTGACAACATGTTTGACCTTCTTGTCTTCCTCGACATCTTCATAGTCAAAATACTTATCCATAGCTCTAATATAGTCTAGAAGCTCTTCAACATCCAGGTTTCCTTCATATACTGGAATGTCCATCTTTGCTCTAGCACCTATCCTTGCAAAAACCCTAAATAGGCGTTCATTTACTGCATCTTTGGCTGCAATGGTCTCTTCATGTCCAACCTCATCTTCACTTTCTGCCTCGCTGATATCCCCAGTGTCGACTGTGTGCCTCTGTGCTATCTCCATGGTATCAAGCCTAACACGTAGTTCGCGCACCTCCCTTTCTAATACTGGATCAGGCATTGGCCTCTCTTTCCTTCTCGGTAGCATGACTGAGAATGTCCTTCTTTGCTATACAAATAAAAGAATTCTCTCTGCTCTCTTGATATCACAACTAATGTGTACCAGAGTGATCATTTACCTCCTGCTCCTTCTGTCTGAGATATACAAACAAAAACAAGCTCTATTACCACAACTGACGCAGACCCATGAACCCTTGGGTCGAGGTCCGCTACAAGATCGTTCTATATCTTCCCTCCGAGTCTGAGTGACTCTTTGGTTTCCCCTCAGGAAATACCCTTCACACACAACCATGTATCCACAGGTCCTTATGAGTGTGTCTGCATGATCAAACATGATGCATCAACCCAAATCTCTTGACTCGAAATAGGATCACACCTTTCGCAAATTCAAAACTTCGGGTTTCATGGTTTCACGATTCCTATTGTCGAGGCTCTTATCTCTACAACTTCCGAAACCCAAATTGCCGAAATCTGATGCACTCGGCAAAGGTTGACTTTTCAACGAGCTTCTCACTTTATCGGGAATTCATACTTCACGACTTCGCGAATCCAAATGCAAGGCTATAACTTCTCTAACCTTCGAATCTTGAAATGGTCAACAAGGATTGACTCCGCCTCTTCGACAAGGACGTGCCACCTGTCTACTCAACCACTTCCTACCTTTGACGTAGACTCCTGCCATGTGTCACTCTTTCGGGTTTTCAAGACTTCCACTCCCAAAGTGCTATCCTCTCTATTTCCCGACACCCAAAGCGCCGAAATCCTGAAGTTCTAACCCAACTCCTGTCGCAACTCGTGACTTCAGGACATTCGTGTCACTGTGCTCAACTCCTTGTCATTAGGATCCCCGAATTTCCAAAATGATCCAACGACTTGTGCCAAGCATGATCAACGGTCCACGTTGATTCTGGATCCTATGCCCTATCTCTCCTGAGCTTTCACTTGAAACAATACTCGCTGTAACTTCCCTTGCTCCTCTGTAAGATCTGATGGTTCTCAGAACTTCGTGAATTCTCCATGGAGAATTTCAACCATTCGATTTTCCTTCTTTGACAACTCCAATTAATTGAATAAGATGTTCCTACACCTAGACTTGAATTCTGCAAAATGACTTCGTTGTGCCTCTCTTTGAATGCTTTGAAAGCACTAATCCTCCTGAGCTTTCTTCGCAAACTCGAGTCTTCAGAAAGACTTCTGCATGCACTCCTTGCGGCAACCCTTCAAATACCTCCATGTATTTGATTCCATTGAATCTTTGCACTCCCTTTGCAACAACAGTCCTTCAACTCTTCCCTTGGTTGATAAGTTCTGAAATTTCAACCAGCCTGCGCACACCTTGCATGGATTTTATGCTCTGTTTGCAGTTCTGCTGGAATGAGAACAACGGTATCTCTCCAGAGCTTTCAGAGATGAACTCTGAACTTCTGTCAACGCACTCCTTGCGGACGCTTCACTTCACTCCTTGCAGGAACTCTCACTCAGGTTAAGAAATAATTGAAACTCATTCTCTCACTCTCTCAGACTTCAAACATAAATCATGAAATCAAACATTCACAACATACAAAATAAATGCATAACAGAGAGTAAACAACCATAAGCATATCATTCAGCATGTATACATAGAAAGCACTATAACGCCATGAGTCTAAATCAAAGCTCTTTCTATTAATCCAGAACTTTTGTACATGGGTTCTTTTCTACACAGCTCTCTGCTCTCCTCTATGCTCAATAGTTCAATTTGACAATTGGTAATAATAGAATGATACAAGGTGAGGGTGTATATATCCTGTTTCCCTCCTACTCTCTAAACTGTCTGATCTATCATTTAATTCTACCTACTTTCATAAATAGACTTAAATGCCTCTATCTACTACAGATGAGAGCAACCTCTCATGATCTGTTTACAATGCTCTAGCATAAATGCGAGTACGCCTCTACTTAACTATTACATTAAATTTGCGCAATCAAACTTCAAAACATTTCAACATGAAATGCATTGGCACTTGTCCCAGCTGTCTTCCACTTTCGCGTTTGCATGTCTGTTGACAATGCTCGCAATGCTCCTGCATCACTAAACCTTCCTTCCATTCTTTGTTCAGGGTCTTCAACTGCACAACTCAACCTTGTGTAACATAGGAAATCTCATGTGGCCCATGCCAAGTGTCCTGAACCTCCCTGGATGCTTCATGAACTTACTTTCATATACCAATACTAGATCTCCTTGCTTAAATGATTTCTTTTTGATATGTCTCTTATGGTAAGCCTTTTATCGTTCCTTTTGTACCTGCTGATGAAATCCTACAATAAACTTGTCTTCCTCTAGTTCTACTAACTGCGCAAGCTTTTTTTTCACAGTGTCTGTGTCATCCATATCTGTAAACACTGCAATTCTTAAGCTAGGGACCAAATATTCCATAGGTACCACTGCTTCCAAGACATAAACTAACTTAAAGGGAGTCTGCATTGTCAGCTTCTTGCAAGTGGTTCGATAATACCATAACACTGATGGCACTCTCAAGTCCCAATCATCCCTGTTCACACTCCAAATCTTTGTTAGAGCTGTCTCCAAGATCTTATTGAAAGATTTGACTGTACCATTCTCTTTTGGGTGGTATGGAGTGCTCTTCTGATGGTGGACTTCAAATTCCTGAGTCAAGGCCTCAATATTCTTGTTAATAAAATGAGTACCTTGATCACTCATAAGGATCTTTGGGCATCCAAATCAGGTTGTGATATCATCAAATATGAACCGCACAACTGTAGTTTCACTACAATCCTCAACTTCTCTTACTTCTTCCCATCTGGTCAAATACTCTGTTGCAGTGATGATGTATCAAGCTTCTGTGCGCTTTCCTGGTGGGTTAATAGGTCCAACGAAATCAATGGCCCATTTCTCAAATGCCTGTAAAGTTAATTGAGGTGTTAAAGGAATCTCATCTCTTCTGGAAGGTTTCTCTACTCTTTGGCATACATCGCAAGCTCTGTATTATTCCTTAGCATCTTTGTGTAAAGTGGGCCACTAGAGGCCAGCTCTAAGAACCTTATGCATTGTTGCTTTTCCTGCATAATGTCCTTCTGTGATGCCTTCATGTGCTTCTACTAGAATCAATGGTCTTTATTCCTCCATAACACATCTCCTTAAGATCTCATCAAGTCCCATCTTTTATAGTTGTCCAGCTATAAGTGAAAAATATGCAACATGAACTACCAGTTGTTTCTTTTGAACAATTGTATACTCACAGGGTGCCATTCCTGTTTACAAGAGCTGGACTATCTCAGTGAAGTGATCGTCAAATATTTTGATGGTCAACAACTATACATTTGGTAGTGTCTCCTCCAAACTGGTAGGTTCCTCTCCATGTTCTAACCTAGACAAGTGGTCAGGTCCCTTGTTCATTCTTCCTGGCTTGACCATAATCTCAAAATCATATTCCTGGAATAATAGTAGCCATATGCATATTCTTCCCCCCAACATTGGCTTGTTGACTAAGTATTTCAATGCAGAGTGATGAGTGAACATCTTAAAATGTCATCCCAACAAGTAGTGTCCAAACTTCTGCAGTGCATACACCATAGCTAAACCTTCTCTTTTAGTGGTAGTGTAATTTATCTCAGCTATGGAAAGCTTCTTGCTAGAAAAAGCTAATGGGTGGTCAATATCTCCTGCTCCTGGTTGTGCTAACACTGCTCCTAATGAAATAGATGAAGCATCAACATGAACATGAAATTCCTTACTCCAATCTGGGAAAACCAAGATAGGCACAGTGACCATCTTCTGCTTTAGTGTGTCAAAGCTCTACTGACATTCCTCTAACCATTGAAATGACAATCTTTCTTTAAAATATTTCCCATGGGTGTTGTTATTTGTGCATATCCCTTGATAAACTTTTTTTAGTATCTAGTATGTCCCAACATAGTGCGCAACTGTCTAACCGAAGTAGGAGGAGGTAGATCAACAGTGATGGCAATCTTGGAAGGATCTACCAACAACCCCTTTTTACATACAATGTCTCCCATAAATACTCCAAAAGGTTCAGGGAATTCTGACATTGCCTGCACTTATGTAGCATTAGTCTCAAACATTCAATATGATTTTTTAGTAAGCTAAAAATAGTTCAATCATCAAAATATGCTTCCAAAAATTTATGTAAAAATTCCTTGAATGCTTTGACCACCACCATAGAAAGAATGGCTGGTGCATATTAAATCCGAAAGGAATCAAAGTGTACTGGAAAGAACCCCATTCTATTGCAAATGTGGTCTTATGTCTGTCTTCCTTAGCAATTCTGATCTGGTGATAACCTGAAAATCCATCTATGAATGAGTAAACTTTCCTCCTACATTATCTAAAACTTCATCAGTAAACAATGTAGGGAATGGATCATGTAGGAATGCATCATTCAGTTTCCTTAAGTATACAAAGATTCAGATATCTCTTGACTTCTTTTCCTGGACCACCATAGGGCTGATCCACTCTGATTCTTCAACAAGTTCTATGATTCCTGCTTCCAACATTCTGTCTAATTCAATCCTAACTTTCTTCTTATACTTGGGATTTAGTTTGTAGAGTCTCTGCTTGACTGGCCTTGCATTTGTTTTCAAGGGGATATTCATTTCTCACATGGGCCCTTTAATGCCCTTCATGTATGTGAACTTGGTTGGAAACAAGTCCTGATATTCATGCAATAATTCTGTAATCTTATCAATAGTGGCATCATCTTAATAATCTCCAACGTTCTCCAACTTAGGTGCTTTCTCTATTCCAATATTAACTTTCTTGATTTTAATTGGTTTTCCAATGAAAGGTAGTTCAAATCCTGGCCCTTCTATGTCTCTCTGTCCTTTAGTTTTTGCTATGTTCACATTCCTAGGATCATCATCTTCATTAGCATTGATATTGTAACAACCATGTAATTTTTGAAGAGGTGCAGTCCATTCATCTCCTTCTTGCTCCAAACGGAGGTTAGGTGCCTCCTCAAAGATTTTCTATCTTACAACTTGTAAATACTGATCTACTGAGGGGTGCTGAATTTCAAATAAAAGTGTATCTATAAAGTTCTGGGTCATATCATACCAGTCTGAAGTGGTGAGGCACAATTCTTCTTGAAGATACCAATTGATAGGTGTTGTGTCCAAAGTGTTAATTAACTTATGTACCTAGTGTTCTTTAGTAATGCTGCTCCAGGCCTCCTCACAACTCCGCACATGGTCCTTCAGACAACTCTGACCTGTGTATCAAACTTCGCACCCTTCAAATTGGTCTGAAAAGAACACTGTCATCAAAGTGCAACATTGCACCCACTCTACAATGTTCTTCTTGTGTGTTCCCCATGATCTTGATGGCATTGCCTTCAAGGCTTCATCTAGTGCCAATAGCCTTTGTTGTACTGGTAAAATTTCTTCAAATTCCAATAATAATGATTCTAAATTATTTAAACCATCAAACGTGGGCAAGTTACTTTCTTTTGTTCCAATCCAACGAAATTCCATAGTCAATCTAGCACACCTCTGTGCAGAAAATTCATACATTCTATTCTACTAGTTCTCCAGTGCTTCTTCTGAATCTGATGAGCATACACTTTCACTTCGCCAACTTAAATTTCCATCTGCTATAGGATTAATGTAATCCTGTTGTCTTACTGTCAATTTATATATATTCTCCAGTTCATAAGAACAGTCTTCTTCTTGGATGGGTTCGGTGTATCTGCGACCTTCATCAGTATCAAGAGGTGAAATGACCCTAAGGCCATCACCTTCAAATTTCATTCTTCTTTTCTTTAATTCAATAATATTCAAATTGTTGAAATCCCAATCAATGCCCAACAGTGCAGGTTAAGGACAACTATCATCAACTATCTCAATCACTTCGAAGTCTATAAACGTCCTTACCCCATCAATGTCCACAAGGACATGCTCTAGTCTCCCAAAGGGGTTTACTTCCTACTGATTAGCCATCATGAGCCTGATAGGAGAGTAAATCAAATTATGTTTTCCCACCAGTGCCCAGGTCTTCTTCGTCATAATGTTGATTTCTGATCCTAAGTCAAGGACCACATAATCTATGTCATAGTCTCCAATATGAGCATTAAGGTGTAGTTCCTTGTTTGTCCTTCTCTTTCTAGATACTTGATGTACTTCTTTATTCAGCAAAGGATCTACCTTTCCTATCTCATACTGTCTTATCAAGTGTTGTACTTCTTGCACAACTCTTTCATCCTTAATAAAATTAATGCAAGTATATAAGAAATCCATAAGCTTGCTTACCTCTTTTCGTTCTCCGAGTGAGGTAGATTGATTGAATTCCAGAGGCATTCCACATTCTCTCACTTCTAGTTGTGCCTGAGATGAAGAAGCATGTCCTCTTCCAAATTCTCTTCTTTCCTCTTCAAACATCTTCTTTTCTTTCCTTGGATAAAAAAACTGTGTCTTCTCTGCATCTCTTCTGATCCTTGATCCCTCTGTAGTCTTTCCTAGGGTCACCTTGTCTTCTCCTGTAATAGTGACTCCTCTAGTGATAACAATGACTCTGGGATCCTCTCCGTGAGGTTCTGCTGATATCAATTGCACTTGTTGGTTTCCTCCTCGTCTCTCCTAGAGTTTGATTAACAACACTAGACAATATTCAATAACATGTTCAAATGAGTTGCAATAGATACAAGTGGTACAAGGGTTTTGCTAGTCCCTTGCCAAGTGACATAGTTGGGCATAGTTATCGACCCATGCCTCCTCCTCGTCCTCTTCCTATGAATCCACCATGAGGGTTGAAGTTTCCTCTTCTTGGGGAATCAATTTCCATCCTACTGTATCTCTCCTTGAATCTTATATGTATATCTTGACCTTTCATGCAAGATTTCATAATACCTACAGTCCTTCTCATCATGCCCCACAGATTTACAGAATGTGCAGTAAATATTGGTAGGTGTCTGGACATATTTTTGCATGTAATAGCATTCACCAGGGTGATGTCTATTTATACATACCTCTCACCAGGGTAGAGTAACTTGCTTCAAAGGGCACAAAGCTCCAGAGGCCAAGTACTCATTAAATAGGGAACAATGCTCCTTGTCATGGCCCTCTGACTTACATCTAATACACCATATGTATTTTCTTTTATCTTTTCCCTTTTCTTTATTCATATCTTCGACCTACAGAGATAAGCTAGTTATTTGACTCAAAATTTGACTCATACCTGAGTTGGATTCTCCCATAGGGGCTAATTCTAGTTTCATGGCCACCTCCAGTGCCTTAGCCTGCGAAGCAACCTTCTGTTGTGTCAGAGGAACTCTGATGTGTGCTAAAAGGGAAACAATGAACCATTCCTTATTCTCCTCATCTAGAATATGAAAACTCAAATGACCTATCAAGGTCTTAAACCTCTGATCAAACTCCCAAATAGGTCCAGCTACTCTCTGCTTGATTTATTTTAGTTCTGTAATGCACTGCGACTCCAACTTGGTTTTCTTGAATTATGCACTCAATGCAGTCTTGATATCATTCAACGGTTTAGGTTGTATAGTACCTTTAACAAAATTCATGTACCAGATCAGTGTGCGGTCCCTCAAGGTGGTACTAAACTGATCTCTCTTAACAACTTCATCATTGACTTGCTTAATACTTCATATGACTTCACATAAGAACTAGTGTTGATCAGGATCTTCAGATCCATATCTTCTAAAGATAGGTAACCTAATCTCATCTGCCATAGATCTTCCTAAGTTTATTGACTGAGTATGTACTGAACTACTGGTAACAGTGCTCTGATAACTTTGACTACTCTGGTAACTTAATGCTGCTAAAATAACAGGAGGAGTAATAGTACTTACTTCAACAGTCGTTGCAATCTTGAAGTTACTAATTCTTCTCAGCAAGGTTCTTTAGTCTTCCTCTCCTCTTCTCTAGTGGACTTTGAATATTCCTCATTTAATAATTCTTCTTCTTCTCCACTGTAGAACCCTTCGTCCTGTGCCAGTGGCTCATGACTATGCTCAAACAACCTCACCAAGGGAACCTCTCTAAAGGTTCTCCCACTGCGTGTATGTCCAAACTCTGTGTCGTTGTCTCTGTCTGAGTTATTGAACATTAGATTTTCAATCCGACCAATTACTGTATCTTCAAGATGTTCTTCTCATGCAATAGCATCTTGATCTTCAACTTCAAAAAGTGTAAAACTTTTCCTCTAGGCCCCTTAAATAAATATCTCTCTGCTTGGCTATATGACTCTACTATGTCAATAGAAAACTCGGTAATGTACCCTCCAACAATTCTATCAAACTAGTGATCTACTGCTCTTGACACAACATTATCAACTCTCTTGACCATCTTGATCAGCGCCGACATCCAGACCACAGGTGGTCTAGATATGATCTCGAACTGGGTATCTGCTAATCTGGATAACCACTCATATATCTCCTTATGAATTCCTCCAAAGAAAATCTCATGTATATCAGTAAAGATATACCTTCCCAACCAATCCTCTTTACTAAGGCAAGGGTTCTTGTTCTGAGCTTTTGCAAAGTCCCTCTCTTGTTCTTCTAACCACTTCTAAATCTTTGTCTTTGATGGAAACCACCTTGACATTCCCTCAAGAATATCACGGTCCCAACAACGGAACCATTTGTTGGCACAGGGGTAGACCTAGGGTTCAACTCTAATAGCGCACCAACAACCATAATTGTTGGCCCTTTTAGCAACACCTGTAGAGAAGATGCAGTCTCACCCAAAGTAACAATAGGGGATTGTAGGACACAAGTGTATACAACCAGAGGAAATGCAAAGTGATTCCAGCACAATAACACACAACAATCTAGATATTCTTAACCACTATGATGCCTACTTTGCATAGTTATATCTATGATCTAACACAACAATACAACACAATATAGTAGATAACAAATAGCACATCGTCAATCACACATAACAACAAGATATACGTGGTTCACCCTCTCCCTAGGGCTATGTCCACAAAACTGTGTTTCTTGATATATTAGATGAAAACATACAATTTTATCTGCGCACTTAGCTTGTAGTATCTCTCTTTCTCTCCCCTCCCTATGCACCCATCTACAGGGTTGATATTCACACCTAGCTGAAGATCCAGAATATAAGAACACTCTTACATAAAATACTTCTCTTACGCATGACAATAATCACTCAACATCAACAAAAACAACAATCATAGTCTCTCTAACCCCTTCCCAAGTCTTCTAGACCTTTATTTATACATTACATGACCAACATCTAGGTGTCAAAACTCTAGATCTCAAAAACCTAGGTGTCTGAAACCCTAGGTCCACTTGACCCATATTTTCAGGGCTTCGCCAGCCTATCTTTTTATCTTTTCCGTGAGGTTCTCCAAATCACTCATTGATGTCTTTTTCCACTTGTTGAGTTGTCCACGATCCATCTTCTTTATTGATATGTCTTCCTTGATCTTCTCTTTCAATGACTCACTTTCCCTTACTTCGCTCCTTCTTTTCTTCTTCTTTGACCACTTCGACCCATTTTTAGTTTATCCGCCTTCTGCTTAATTCATAATTCACCTTTTCCCCTTAATCTCTGCTTCCTTACGTAACCAAGGGCCAACATGTCCCCAAACATATGGTCAAATTATTCCACAACAATCCATCAATACAATCACAATCTATATTTTTAGTTGGCACTGGTCCACATTTATGTCTTTTACGTCTCTTCTACAAAGATATGAAATCATGATTTGCATTCCTTCAATTTGTATGGTGAGGATGATGATAAAGAACATATTTTTTTGTTGGTTAATCATAATAAGTAGGCTCATGGTCAGGTTCACTTACAAGAGTATAAGAACCAGAAATATTGGCAATAATGTCATCTGTATGCTCAAATTATACCATCTGAGGAACATACAACTCATTAATTTGCTTAGCACAATCAACAATAGGTTGATCTTCTGGAAAACCAGCATGAAATCCACTTGCAACAAATAAAACTTCGTTGGTTGTAGCAAGGACAGGTGTAGGTAGGGAGGCAACATCAACATCATGTACAAGAAAAATCTTAATGAATGGGGACCTTTGACAATTGATGATATCATCTAAGATTTCAGTACTCTTTTCAAACTTCAATGTTTTATTCAAATTAATTGTTGTTTTCTCCAGTTCCTTTATTAAGGAAACAATTTCATATTCTAGTTCTTTGTAATTTTCTTCTTTCTTCTTTAGTTGGATTCTCACCACTTATTACATCCTTCTTTCTTATTATAATTAAACCTTTAGGCTCATGATATTATTTTTTGTTTCTTCAAGACTTTCTAACATTTTGGATTTTAAATAACGATCCTCTTCTTCATATTTTCATATTTTCTTCTTTTCTTTCAAATTATTTTTCCTAAGTTTTTTTATTTCTCTTAACGAACACATGATTTCTTCTTTAGGATCCACTTCCCCATATTTTTTGACATTTTCCTCTTCTTTTGAGTTCATTGTTTCTATCCCTTTGTCTTCAACAATCTTTGTTTTGATTTCCATAAAGAAAGTTTCTTCTTTATCACTATAGAAACTACTTTCATGTTTGATGCCAACCCCCATTGTCACCTGGGGCTCGTGCGACCTCCCGGTCTAGTATCTTTCGTCTTCGAAGTTGAATCAACTCTCGGATCCCTGCTAGATCCTTGTTGAATGCACATAGGTCCTCTAAATCCCCTCCTTTACTATAGGTTCGTACAGATTTGAACCCTGTGGGCTTCTTCTTCTTGCCCCTTTCACCTTTAACAATCAAATTCAGGATCTAGCCCTTTGTTTCAGTGGAAATTGCTTATGACCATGGGCTTAAAACTAGGAAACTAGCTGCTCCAGGATTTTTAAAAATACGACATCTCAACTCCTCCGAATATGTGAACTCGCAAATTCCATAATTATTATGGGAATCAACGGTTTATACTCCATGCCAAGATCTACGACTATTGAATATTTTGGGACTCTGGACTTCAGGAGTCCTGTGCCAACAACAAAACAAATCACTCGAATGTTGAACCGATGAACTACTTTGTGCTCCAGGATTCAGATATTTTCGCGACTCAAACCACACTTCCTTTTGGAGTGCTGAAATGTCAAAATGAAAAACTGATGGATCTGCGATCCACGTGTCCCTAACAATAGACAGTCAAGATCTACTCTGACCTTTAGGCCTTTGGGAGTTCTTGACCCAAACAAACTTACACCTCCATTTCCTCTGGAGTACCATATCTCCAAACTCCAAGATCTGTTGACACCTGGATCTCTTTGCCGACGGTTAGGATTTGTTCTGGGCTTCGAAACTTTGGTAGTCACACACACTCCTGAAACTACACTTTAATTCTTTCGAATTGTAAAACTTCCAAACAATTCTGGAATTGTGGACACATGTCCCCACAATTGGACGATCCATATTTTCTCTGGTTCCCGGAACTTCGGGAAACTTTCCTTCTTTGAACCCAACACACGGAAACCTCCAAATATGTGAAGTTTGAAGGACTTCAGGGGATAACGGTCATGCTACTTACCTGGATCCAATGGTTGTTGGTCCTCACTCTTTGATCTGATGACTTGGGTCGGTTCTCCCTTCGTGCGTGCTCCTCCTCCTACCCGAGACTAAATCCAGTGGCCCATATTTCTCTACAACCCATCTGATGGCTGGTGTCACTCCTCCTTTGTTGTTGTCGCACCTTCCTTCCAAATGAAGGATTTCTCAATATTTTTGAAAGGCTCGAATTTTGATTCTTCCTCTGCAGGACCCATTTCTTGGTCTCTTCCTATGCTTCCTCTCTTGAGCTTCGACACTTGAAATACTTCATCCTCTGGTGCACTTCTTGCACTTACCCTTTCAATCTTGACTAATACTTTGATAAAGTGTTGTCTCTGTTTACTCCTTGCACTTATCTCTGCATAAATTTAGACTATCTTTCCTGAGCTTTCGAACCTGTAGATGGGTCAGCCTCTACACACCTTGCATAGGCTCTATGCACACTTGCACTATTCCTCCCTTGCTTTTAATTTCTTTGAACCTCAAAGGGGTTTCATCCCTTTGTTCCACCAAATGATTTCTTGTGCCCTCCTGGAAACCTTCTCTCTTCCTTCAGAGCTTTACCAACACTCCAATAATGTGTTGGATTTGTGCACTCCTTGCACTCAATTCTCTTTGAGTCTTGAACCTTAAAAGCTCACCTGTGCACTCCTTGCACCGACTCTCAGAGTGTTCAGTAACTCTAACATGCACTCCTTTCACTATTCCTTCTGATCTTGAGAGTGATTCTTGTGTGCCCACCTAGAACGCTCCTCACAAAACTCCTAAACAAGTTCTTACGCACTCCATGCGCTGGCCTTTTAGATTTTTCTAACGACTCTAAGGTGCACTCTTTGCACAACCATGAGAGCCCAAAAACACTCAAGAAACTATAGAGATAGGGGATTCTATCTATTCCTACAAAGGGAACATGCATGCAATACCAAAATTTATAAACATACACAGCAACCATTCAAGTGCACTCAAAAAACACATATAAAAACAAACATAAACTCATATACAGGTAAATTTTTTCTTTGTATTAATACTGAATGTTTTTTACAATGCATACAAGACTTGACTACAACCGAGTCTCATCTATCTCTCTCCTCTCCTTAATGATGTTTTTACTAACTATGAATTAGGCATATATTGCATTGATTTATACATGAGGGGATTCTCGAGCCTTCCCTCCATATTATTCTAGTGCTTTTCATTTCACAATTAAAGAAACCTACCACTAAGTTTATCACATTAAATATTCATTTACATTTTCAGATCTGAGGTGATGCTTAGCATTTGTACAACTACAAACCATTAAAGGATATTTACACTTATCCTCACATATTATAATAAGTCATCCCTCCTCGAGCCTTACAAAAATTAAGTACACTTAAATTCGATATTTAAACTCAAAATTGAGAAAGCTGGCGCTTCTCTCTCTTTGAAATCTTCTCCCTCCATGTGCATTGTTGCATTGGTTGTTGACATGTTGTTGAGTTGGAGTGATGCTCTTGCATCAATGTTTTCTTCAAACGAGTCACTAACCCCTTTTGAGTAAAGATTGTTCTTTTTCTAATAAGAGTTCTTCTTCTTTTCATGCTTGTCTTATTTGTGGTTCTTTTTTTTGTTGATGATGTTATCTCCCTTTCTTTGCATTATGGTCTTTTTCATCATAACTACTTTTATCCTTTGCATATGAACACTTAGCAACAAAATGTCCTACTTTTCCACAATTAAACCATTTAAAGGGAAACTTACCTTTGTATTTGTCAAATCCTTTTTTGATTTTTCTTATAAATGTGCTTCTTCTACATCTGATTCACAACTAGAACAATCACTTGATTTGTGATCTATGTTCTTTGTATTCTTTGAAGCTTTGAAGGTTTCTTCTCTCTTTGATGGATTTTATTTCTCTATCCTCATTTCATAAGACATGAGAATCACATGCAATTCATCCATTGTTAATGAATCAAGATGCTCAATTTCTTCAATGGAAGAAACTTTGGCATCAAATATTAAGGGGAGTTTCCTTAACACCTTTTGTACAATCATTGGTTCTTCAACCTTTTCACCAAGTCCTCTGGTGATGTTGAAAATTTTAAACACACAGAGAAGATAGGGTGCAACAGTTTCTTTGTCTTTCATTTTCATACTCTCGAACTATCTTCTATGAGTTTGGATATTTTCCTTCTTAACCTTGTCATCACCTTCATAGATATTTTGAAGCTTGTCCAAATTTCTTTTGTTGATCCACAATTCATCACCTTGACAAACTCAGATTCTAATACACCACACAAGATGGCATTCATGGCTTTTGAACTATTTTCACCAGGCTTCTTCCTAATCGTACTTTTTGGTGGAGTTGTTGGGGCCATATAACTAGTCACAACTTATTGAAAAATATCAAAACCAAGATCCATTAAATAGGTTTTCATCCTTATTCTCTAGAAGACATAGTTTTTTTTTCCAAACAACACAACCCTGTTTGTGGAGAAACCTTCTTGATTGGCCATGTGTTCTCTTGAGATCTACCTTCCAGTGGTTATATTGTTTATGAAGGAAATCACTCTAATACCAATTGTTGAGAACACACTTATACTAATAAGGGGGGTGAATGATTATATGACAAACTTTTACTTTTTCAAACATTCATCAAACAATCACATATTAATTTCATAACATGGAACACGAGATTTGCGTAGAAATCCTTTTAGGAGAAAACCACGAAACTTCTCTTTATAATTTTTTGTAGGCACCAACCTACTATTACAAATATTTTTAAGCACCAAACTACTAGAGACACCAATCCCTACTGATACAAATCTTGGTAGGCACCAACCTACTCTTACATATCTTCGTAGATACAAATCTACTAGAGACACCAATCCCCACTGCTAAGCACTAACTTAGCAAGAGACACCAGTCTCTTGAAGATATTCGTAGATACCAATCTACTGAAGACACCAATACCCACCCCTAAGCACCAACTTATCAAGAGACACCAATCTCTTACATACCTTTGTAGACACCAATCTACTGAAGACACCAATCCCCACCACTAAGCACCAACTTAGTAAGAGACACCAATCTCTGAGTTGCACCAACCTTGACCGAGCCTAATTTCTTCCTTCAGGAGGTTTTCTCATTAGTTTTTCATTTACCAGGTCTACTCACTACTTCCTTCACCAAGTCTTCTCACTACTTCTTCCTTTACCAAGTATTACCAAAATTTAAATTTCCAAATGGAAACTTTCCCAAAGCTTGTGTTTTTAGGACTCTTTCAAAAAATGAACTTGTACAACATGCCACATATCCAATTTTGCAATCCTAATTCTGACATTTTTACCAAATGTACACTAAGACCTGTCCCCTTTCTCTGCAAAATTTCAAGGTCTAAAACATCGCATAAAATATGTTATAGAAAAAGTGCCAAGCTTACTTATTATATTTTATAGGAGCATTGAGGAACCCTAACTTCCATAGGGTATATCTCTAAAAGTGTAGTGAACCAAAATATTATATTTTTACCACATGTACAAAAATATCTCTTCTCTATCTCTGCAAAATCTCAAGGTATAAATCATCCAATAAAATGATTTATAGTGAAAGTGCCAAGTTGATCTGTTTGAAATTGATTTCAGGAGAATCCAAGGACCGTAACTTCCACAGGTCATATCTCGAAAGTGTAGAGAACCAACATCTGATATTTCTATCACACATACACTAATATCTCTTCTCGATCTCTTTCAAATTGCAGGGTCTGAAACATCCTAGAAAAACATTTATTGTGAAAATGCCAAGATGACCTGAAACTGATTTCACAATTCAATCTTTGCTAATTCATTTTTCACACACTCACTTTCTCTCAATGCTTTCTCTTTTTATACTTTTTTAT
>JZKD02S2209387.1:550832-561063 GCA_000966675.3 Picea glauca | reverse complement strand
ATTTTCCATTACTTTATATTTAATTCTATTCAGTTCAGTTGTTCAGAACTGTCATCTTCTGATATAGCTCATGGATATGAATTAGATCTTCTTTATATTCTTGTATAACCCTACATTTTTGTACTTGGTTATCTTGAATGTTTTTCTTCATACCTTGATTATTTTCTGTAACTGATATCTAGTTTCTCGAAGCACTGTTTGTTTAGAGGCATGACATGTTGTCTTTTTGCTAAGCCTTCTCAGTTATCCCATTGTTCCAAACACTTGATTATTAGTGATTTCTTAAGTTACCAAGCATCCTTAGCCTACAACCCTAAGGAGTTTCTTGGAGTGATAACATAATGGATGCAACATAAATTTATTACAGCAGCAATAAATCCTTGGATAATCAAGATGCTCTAGTGGCCTTGGCAAGCCTTAAGCATATAAAAAAATTCCAATTTAAACAATTTCAATATCTCATGATTTTACGTATCCCAATGCAATGATTTTATTTCTCCAACGCAAGAGATTAGTGCCTTTAACTATTGGGTTATCAAATCATTTAAATGAAAGAGCTAGTTTTTCTACTTTCTTGGGGGTTTAAGCCCTTTTACTCCCCAAGGAAAGCAAGATTAGCAAGGAAAAATGTAACACCTTGTTTCCCCCAGTCTATAAAAATAACTATATTGGCCAAGAACTATGGCAAACTCAAAGATGTGAATGTGTGATTTGATGGACCTTTGTATAAAAGGTCGATGAATGTAAATAATGTTATGAATATGTGTTACATGACTGCTAGTAGGGGGATGTGCTGAAAAGAGACCATGATGACTGATGAAATATGGTGGAAGGCACCTGGAGTGGTGGCGTTAACTTCCACCAAACCAATACCGTATCGGTCTTTACTGGCCCAAAGACTAAAAGCGACTCGCTGGCCCTGAAATGAATTACTCGCCAGGATGGTAGGTGAGGAGGCTCCTCATGAGTTAATGAGGGATGGGGGTGAAACTCCCATCCATAGAAGCCTCAGACTTGACCACCATGGGGAATTTCGTGCCACACGCAACCTTGCAGGAAAGAAGTGTGGAAGGGGCAGAGGCGAAGTGGGATCGCAGAAGGGAAAGACTGGAACAAAAAAACTGAAGAAACAGAGAGAAGTTCCTGAACAAAGGAGAAGGAGAGTATCCCTCATCCTTGACTTCCAACGAGCAGAAAGTAGGAGACAGAGTCTTAAAGCATCGTGGTCTAGCCCGGGGGTGGCTAGTGGTAAATCCGATTGGAATCACTGAGCCTACGGTTGGGTGGAAATGAGCACCCCTCTCAGCATTCACATCACATCCGAAATTTTTGATAAGTGTTAGGTCTTGCATTTGAAATTTAATTCCATGATCGCATGCTCATTTTTATGCACTCGTAAATAGTTTCTGAATAGAAGTGTTTTCCTGGTGTTTGATTGGATAGAATGGATGCATGCTTATACTGACGTAACTACAATTCGGTTAATGTGTAGAATGTATGAGATCAGGATACGAGTCCATTCCCCTGAGGATTGATCTACTTATTTCGATTAGTGCTATGTCTTGGTTAATTCTCCCGAAGACTCTTTTTCAGGAAAGTTCCCTCATACTCCAGAGCTAAAGGAAATTCCTTGAAAGGACTACCATTTTAGTAAACCCAAGAGTTTACTTAGCCCCTCCCGCAGAGTTCATAGCTCGGTGATTTAAGGAGGCCTTCATCATGCTATTATTTTATGATTCTTCGAGATGGAGAGAACTCATGCTTAGCACACGTACCTCGGATCTCGGTACTTCGTGACTTCTACAGTCAACAAGAGGTCTTTCCAACCCTGAAACCTCAATATGCGATATTTCCCATGGGTTTCTTGATCCAACGGTCTACCCGCATGCTGGATCCAATGACTGTCTTCGCTCTTCGCACTTCACGACTTCGTGAGTTGGAGCACCCAACTTTGGAGCTCTCTTCTTGCAAACCCCCGAGTTCACGAGATTTCAAGCTTAGTCCTTTTCAGGAGTTCATCGATCCCTTGATCACTGCCTTTGAAATTTAATTCCATGATCACATCGGGACTTTGCATGTTACGAAGTCGAAACACTTCCTTGTTCACCCCTTAGAGCTTCAAATCCCCGAAATGTGAGGATCTCGTGACACGTGCCCTCCATAGATGGATGGTCCAATCAGGACACCAAGCCTGGTGATAGTCACCTAAGAACCCATTGAAGGATTTTATGGCCTAAGTCTTGAAACCTTTCACGAGAGAGAGTGGGTCTCTTAGAGTTTTGATGTTTCGATGTTTCGACACCCGGGATACCCAAGGGAAAGTTCCCTTGTACTTTCCAGTTGCAAAACCCTGAATTGGTCGAGGGTGTGTTGAGTTGGTGTTTCGGTGTTTTTACACCTGGGATACCCAAGGGGAAGTTCCCTTGTACTCACCAATTGTGAAACCCCGAATTCCGAAACCCCAAATTGGTCAAGCGTGTGTGAGTTGGTGTTTCGGTGTTTCGGCACCCGGGACACCCAAGGGAAATTTCCCTTGTACTCGCCAGTTGCAAAACCCCGAATTGTGAAACCCCAAATTGGTCGAGCATGTGTTGAGTTGGTGTTTTAGCATTTTGGTACTCAGGATACCCAAGGTTCATCCCCTTGTACTTGCCATTTGCGAAACTCCGAATTGGTCAAGCGTGTGTTGAGTTGGTGTTTCGGTGTTTTGGCACCCGGGATACCCAAGGGAAAGTTCCCTTGTACTCACCAGTTGTGAAACCCCGAATTGCGAAACCCCAAATTGGTCGAGCGTGTGTTGAATTGGTGTTTCAGCGTTTTGGTACTCTGGATACCCAAGGGTGATCCCCTTGTACTAGCCAGTTGCGAAACCCCGAATTGGTCTAGCGTGTGTTGAGATGGTATTTTTTCATTTTGGTACTTGGGATACCCAAGGGTCAGTCCTTTGTACTCGCTAGCTGCGAAACCCCAAATTGTAAACCTCAAAATAGTCTAGTGTAGATTGAGTTGGTGTTTCAGCGTTTCGGCACTCAGGATGCCCAAGGGTTAGTCCCTTATACTCGCCAGTTGTGAAATCCCGAATTGGTCTAGTGTGTGTTGAGATGGTATTTCGGTGTTTTGGTACTCGGGATGCCCAAGGGTCAGTCCCTTATACTCGTCAGTTGTGAAACCCCGAATTGTGAAACCCTAAAATAGTCTAGGGTATGTTGAGTGGGTGTCTCGACGTTTCAGCACTCGGGATACCCAAGGGTCAGTCCCTTGTAATCACCAGTTGTGAAATCCCGACCTGCAAAACCCTGAGGTGAGCGTGGTGGATATAAGGGTGTCAGTGTTCTCGGCACCCATAAAATCAAAGGGTATGAACCCTCGTCTTCTTATATCGCAAAGCTCCGATATGCGAAATCCTGAAAGGTAGAGTGCTAGGAGTTAGTCTGAGTCGTTGATAAATTTGAATGAGATGTTAGAACCTTTTCGGGTTTCGGCATTTCGAAGGACAACAAACATGGGAATGCTTACATCGCAATAAGAATAAGCGCCTTCTCGATAAGGCCTGTGGTCATAGCCACGATCACATGAGGGGGTATAAGGGAAGGGAGGGTCTATGCTAGGCCCCATGGAATTTTGGGGGTGTTGTCCCTCGAGAAGAAGGAGAAAAAGAAAAAAAATATTAGTTCTCGTAGTGGGTGTGTTACAAAAAACCTAGGAGAGTGTAAGCCCTTTTACTTCTCCTAGAATTCCTTTGTGAAACAAATTATTCCAAGACAATTATGATGGAATTAGTGGGGTTGTATGACCTTATACTCCCAAAAATATTAACAAATTAACCTTGCAACCAAGAAAAGAAGCAATAACAAGAGAGATTCCTTACTTAGTCCAAGCATTAACAAGATAAACTCCTTTTAACCAAGAAAATTTCACCATAAAATCAAGAAATAGCCTCCAATAAATATAACACCTTACTTGTTTATTTTATAGCCAAGACAAATCATCACAAGAGATAGTAGCATATAGAGATAAGTGAAATTGTCCAAATAGGGAGAAAATTGCAGCCAAGGAGTCTTTCTCCAAGTGAGAAAGCTATGATATAATGAAATGAGGTTGATCTCTATTTACATGAAACCTCCTAAACATAGTTTTTCCACATACAAAGGGTAAACCACAAAATATGGAGGCTGACCTCCCTTATTTTTCCCCTTTACACTTTTAAAATTTAATTTTCACATAGAAAATCCTAAAAATGACATGACGTCACCCTTTTAGGGAAATGTTTTAGCACTTGAAACATGACATTGAGCTTCGAGAAGAATTGTTGGGCCTCCAAAGGCCTTCTTCTCAAGCACTAGGGTCTTATCCATCATAGCGAGCCTCCTCCTCTCCCAAAAATTCTTAGTGTCAATCTCCACCACCAAACCCTAGTCCTTGGGTTACATCAAGCCCTCTAAGTGTGACATTTTTGTGCCAAGAAGCAAAATGTTGGGCTAGTAAAGGGCTAGGGTAGATCCTTCAAGGTGTCTCTCAAGCCTCCAAAGGATATCATCATAATCTGGTGTGTGGGCCATGGTATCCAACCTATGGGCTTCAATCCCCAAGGAAGCCCAAGTTAGGCTTGTTCTTCCAAAATTATCCACCAGCTAGGTCCTACAAAGACAATGAATACACCCTCCAAGGATCTCAATTCAAATTCATCATGAAAAGTAAATAAAATCAATAAAAAATCCACCTAAGCATGTGCATCAAAAACCACCTCATCAAACTAAACAAGTGCTCAAATAGCCTATGCAATTTTCCAAGTTTAGGTATGGGAGGGTTGACAAGGTGTCTTATTGGGTGAATCATTCCCTAAGTCAAGGAGTGTTTCTTAGGTGAACCCCTCTTTGAATCATGTGGAGAATATGATATGGATGGGGGAAAAACTTTTGGGCATGGGGTTCATGACATATAAGGGATCATAGTGTCTCATTTATGGGTGTCTTGTAGAGGGTGTGTTTCACCTTCATTTTCAATGCATCCTTCTTCCAGGTCCATTTATTTCCATTAATTAATTAAGGTCCAAATGTTGGGTACTCCCTATGGGTTTATAAATTATATTTGGGGGAAGTACCATAGATTCACTTGAATCTAGAGGTACATGGATTTCCATATGCATGGAAGTAAAATGACACTGCATGTGTGTACACACCTCAACAAGTGGGACATTTTAATGTGAATTTGCTTTTGCATGTCTCAGATTTTTTAAGAGAAGCATTTAATTTTTCTCAAGACCTATTTGGGTGAGAATCTAGAAGGTTATGATTTGGATTTTATCTTTTTCCAGCCACATTCTCTTTATGCCTTTATCCCCTTCTTCCCATGAAATGAGGGACAATGCCTTCTTGGGTCAGTACACCCGAAAATCCCAAAAGGTGAGGAGAAAAACAAGGGGTGAAGCGATGAAAAGTGATAAGTATGATCGAGAGTGGCGTGATGAATTTTCAAGGGGACCTACCATTAGAAAACCCATCCCTAAGGGTGACCACTTACTAGAGTGCAATGTCAACCACCAATATGAAACAGGGAAAAGAGCATAGATAACAAGCAGACATTACATAATCAAAAACAGTTTTTAAATGCAACAAAATCAAATGCATCAAATATTGAAATGACACTCACCATAATACATGGTTTGTACCTCATGGAGAAAGACCCAATGTATTCTAGAAGCAAGATGGTGTGGTGGTTACCAACGTGATGAATCTAATATATGTGGTGGTGAGGTGGGACTTTGCCTATGAAAGTAGACTTTGCCAACCATTTGTCTCTCGGTACTCCATGTCTACAACGCTAGGGCCTCGAGACATCATCTCCTTAGTTATCCCTAGGAAATGGGGATAGCAAGTACCATCCTTGAAATGAAGGGAAGTGCTCGGGGGTTTTCCCACTATAAAAAAAAGACCTTGTAGAGGAAGTTATAATATAGGTTTTTAGTGTTACAACATTGGAAAAAATTGGGTAGCGAGAGGTTTTAGTGGATGTTTTTCTAGGCGATGCACTTCATGGTGTATACGCATCAGTGCATTCTCAAAATTAAATCACTGGTGCTTACATTTCACCGAAAGAACCAGGGAAGTCAAAAACATATTGGGTCATCGGTGCTATTGTAAATAATAACACAATGGTGATTTAACAATAACAATGCACTGGTCGAATCTATGATACCATGCATCAGTGCATTATAAGACAAACCTGACCAGTCCATGAAATTTAGGATGCACCAATGTGGAAGTCTGATCCAGAAGCACCATTGTGTTACAAGACAAGCTTGATTGGTGCATGAAATTTAGACTACACCGATGCGGAAGTCTAATACATAGGCACTGGTGTGCTTTTTTAATTAAATGCACCGAAAGGCCAATTTTTATTATTATAATTTTTGTTGTTAAAATAGTATTACGATCGGTGTTGGTTCATTGTATTACAACAGCGGTGCACATTTTATTAAAGCATCGGTGCTTTTTATCATTAAACACATCGGTGTTCATTTTCATTTTTTATAAATATGGACTTGTGATAGTGAAATTATTGTTATTTTTTAATTCCATTGCTCATCAAAAAATTGACATATATCTTATAATAGTATTCATGCAAATTAAATTTTGAGTAGTGCATTTGGATATGATGTTTGGATTAATTTGTTATATCATAAAATTTTGCATCTCTTCATTATAATATTTAATCATCCATATATTTAATTAGCGATGTAATGTTTCACAATGACATTGGACAACGTAATAGAATAAAATAAAACATATTTTATTATATATGAATAAGAGGCTCTTTGTCATACAAAATGGGACACTTATTGGTAACCCCTTGTCTTTCAATTGGGACACTATGTCCATTACATTAAACAAAATGTATGATTTCCACAAACAATTATTTCAAAAAATACAATAACTTGCATTGATATCCAAATATATTGATCATCATTCTTCACTGGAATTGTTGTCAGTGATCGAGCTACTTCCATGACTTGGGTTATTTGGCTGAATGTTTTGTTGATTGCCTCGATTGTTTCCCTCTTCTTCAAGTTCCATCTAAATAAAATTAAAGTGTAAAGAGTGTATTGACATTGGTGAGAATAATGAAAATAGAAATAAATAATATACATGAATGTAAATTGAAAAGCAACGTACCATAGAAAGAATTGAGTCCTCAATGATACACATTCTTTCAAAACCAAATCTCATGATTTCTATCAACAACTCTTTTGTTGGCACATTTCTATACTTTGTTTCCTGCAAATTTTATACCCCTTAATAAATCAGAGATTTAATATAAATGATTTTTTTTGTTCCATTAATTATAAAATGGGAGAAGTAAAACAACATAGATACTTACAAATTCCACAATTAATTTTTGATATGCCAAAATATACTCACAATCCATACTTAACCCAATGCCAATCAATTATTTTGATGTCTCTTCTTTGTATGTTAACACCTGTTTGAAGACATTCAATGATGGTTGTTGTAAAACAACTTAAAATATAAAAAAATGAAATATTAAGTTGTTATAAGTAAATAACAATTACTCATAAACTTTGCTATCAACCCTTTTTTTCCTTGTCGTCATGTTTTATGTGTTGAATGGGTTCCATTTTGTTTTCTTTTCTGCAAGAAAATACTTGAAATTAATATTTAATGCTAAATTATTTATTTATATGTACCTGATAGAAAAATTCAATGATTTCATACATTTGAAGAACATTGTTGTTGAGATGGATTCTCCTGCGATGCAATTATGTCCATTTATTTGACCATATCCTTATACACTTTTTTGGACATTCCTACTGGCATATTTTGGATATTAGCTCGTTGATCGATTGGGATTTTCATAATCTTCCTGAAAAAACTAACATGAAAATAAACTATTTTTATATTGATATATGAAAACTAAATATAACAAAATTGATATTAATAAAGGAATGTTTTGTAGTAATATATACATATTCTAGAAAAACATTTTTAGGAATATTAGTTTTTGAATGATTCTTTTTTGTTGTTGTATGTTTTTGTTATTGCAAGTCTGACATGTGTCATTGACCATTGCTCTGGAAACACTTCCCGTTGTTTAGATATAACCTAGTTCTTGGAATCATTGGATCAATTTTTGTATTGTAAGTGGAAAGTACGTCTATATGTTCGTTCCACTATATCCCTCATAGTTTTGTAAAAGAATTCCCTATTTCATTAACCTCCAACACCACTCTAGATGAGATAAGGACCAATTCATCATCATTTACATCTTCTATAAGTTTTATTTTCTTAGGACGACATTTTGTTCCTATAACATACCCAGCCAACCATAGGCCGGGGTATGCTACATGCAAGCCCGCCCTTGGACTTCATTCTCATGTTGATACCTTCTTTCATTTTTGAGGATGCATAAGACAACATAATTAAAGACATGAACAGTAATATCCAAAAAGCATGCATATTATAAAGATTCAGTTAATGATAAATAATTATACATAGTGGAAATACATTCATTATACATATTATAATAATAAGAATAGAGAGCACTTATCTTTATATAAGGCGACACCAATTGGTTGCAGATCAAGGATGTTCCACCCAACTGTAGACATCACTACTCCAAATATCAACAACAGTGTCACCCTTGAGTCAGGGCTATGAATCCACAAGGACGGTTCTAGAGTGTAATTGGGTTCCCAAACTAGTCAGCTCTCAATGTTAGGGTCCTAACCCGCACATAGGTAGAACAATATATTCAGATGTAATAAAGGTCAATATTAATAAGGCCTTACAATAAAATAGAATAAGTCGAATGTAAGAAGACCTAATAGAAGCTTCCACTTCTAGAAGGATCTTCCTCTAGATTCTTCTTTTGATAGACATATTTAGTATAAATAAGAGTTGAGGTTATGAGAATGCTAGATTCGAGATTATTGTAATAGAGCTTTGCTCGACTAGAGGTTTCCTCTTTAAAGAGGCCCGTGAACATTTCTCTCAGAATCAAAGTGCTATTTCTGTTGTTATTCTTATATCATTCCAGTGTTATTGTGGTGATTGTTTTGGTTATATTACTGTTATTCTGCCATTTCTAGCATTTTATTTATGTTCTACATACTTTTTATATCTGGTATATTACAAGTGGTATCAAAGCGCTTTCCTTGGCAGAAATTGTGGGTAATTTTTGTTTTTCAGGGTAGAGATGTATTCCAGCATCTTTAATCCAAAGAGATCTGTCCTTACATGCATAAACCCATGGCTGAGGAAATCATACATGCAGGAAATACAAGTGGCTCTTAAGCGCACATTTGTTGGCCACCCTTGTAACCCATGTTGGTACCCCGTTGAGTGGTAGCGCATCAGACAACACCTGTGTATGGATTGACCTAGATTTCTTGAAGCCTGCTTTAGATAAACCAATCAGCCCCTTGAATGTTATAGTGCCACTGAGAACAACACTTGGGAAGATACTCTCTAGTACCTGGGTACTCGAGTAGTACAGCTAAGAGTACGGTCTATCCTCCTTAGTTAGTGCTCTGAGATATTGGGCTGAGTACTACTGTTGGACCCTACACATATATCAAAGAGCTATAGCATAGGGAAAACCCTTGTCTATAAAACCCTTGAATACCTAACCCTTGGGGATAACAACATAAACAAATCAAAATAGACAAGATCTATTGTCATGCAACTGTGTTCGGGTTGCCAAGTAACTACACATTTCTTCCTGGTTAAGAATTTGGGCATTTCATCACTGCAATATTCTTCAGATCGGAGTCTGGAATTTTTTTCACCATTATTTGAGACCTATTCCATTGGATTCATCTCTTCACCCTTATCACATTCATACATATCATTATTTGGAAAAAAATTTGACCCCACCCACCCCTTTTCGGTTCCCTCGTCCTCATGGCCCATACCTGTAGCCAATACTTGGAAGCTCGCTTCAATACCTTGCAATATAGTCTCATCGAGACCCAAAAAGAAGTGAAACAACTCAGTGCCAATGTTGCCGCCATCAATACAACCATGTAGTCCTCAATGGAGGAAATCAAAGAAGACCTAACCACCCATCTTGAATCTATCTTTTCGTCACTTTGCACCAAGCTTCATATCCCTACAAATAACCCTTCCTCTGACTCACCCCCACATACTGAAGGTGAAAATTCCTCTCATTCCCATAACTTTCAACACCATCACTTTCAACGTGACCTACGCCT
>JZKD02S2209387.1:533756-545018 GCA_000966675.3 Picea glauca | reverse complement strand
TCAACGGTGCGAGAAGCAATTCCGGACCCCCCCGCTTTTCTACCTTTAAGCAGAGGAGGGGGGCCCAGAATCGGGGGTGCAACTCTTCAACGACCATGATCAAGGAGCCCGGATCAATGGCTCACGAACATCCTCATCCTCCTCGACTGCTCTGCTTTTAACCTGCATGGGCCCCCTTCCCTACCGAGTCATCCTTCCACCATATTTCCCTTTGCCACCTATCCTCCTCCTGGCTGTGCGATGGGGTCCTTTCCCTTTTAGCCTCCCATCTTTCCCTCCAGGTGGTCCCTTTCACCCATCTCATCATCCACTCATCTTCCTGAGCCTCCTCGTCCCTTGCCATCTGTCTATCTACGCTCTCTCCATCCGCATAGTACATCACACATGTCATCGACCACTCACCACACACCACGTGTCCCGCTCCTTTCCACCTTAGCCTCTCGTCAAAATTTCCATTACATCTTGCCTCCTGCCCCCTCCGCCTGTTGTCTTCTGCCATGTGTCCTCCTCTGTCATCCCTATCACACCTCATCATTTCTGATCTCGCCCTCCCGATCCTAGCGCCACCATCCCATTGCGCGCCCGATCCTTCGCGCTGGCCTCCACGTCAAATCATCAGGCCGTTCGAGCTAATCCAGGTGGCCACGCAGGAGGCCTTCCATGTCCCAAAAGTGCCGAGGTGACAGGGTCGTCCCCAATCCCCATAAAGCAGTTATTAAGGTAGTTGGTGTTGGTTAGACATCGCCTCCGCCATATTGGGAAAGTCTGGCACGGAATTAAAGCACGTCGATTCATCCTCGGATTTGTCAGAAAGTCCGATTGCGCCCACCGAAGTTGCACGATCATTCAGAGAATGCAGCTGCAGATTGTCAGAAGCCATGCAGATGCAATATGTTTAATGCACCATCTCGATTTTGTTGTTGTTGTTGTTTTGAGTATATGTAGGCGTTTTCGCCATTTTTGTATCCATCAATGGTTGAGCAGAGCTCCCGGTTGTAATGTTTTAATGAAGCACTGTTTCTCTGGTTATGTATGAACTTTTGAGACTTCTTGCCTTATGAATGCCAGTTTCTTTTATGTCTTTGTTACACTGCATTAGAACAGCTCGGAATTGGCGGATCCAGTCAAGTTGTGACTACTATAGGATGATGTTGTAATGGATCACTGTAGCAGTTACGTCATTCTAGTCAGTTCTTGTGCCTTTCCCAGCGCTGAGTGACTTGGAATTGGAGGATCCAGTCAAGTTCCCTTTCAGTTTCTTGAGACCCTGAACCAAGAAGATCTTGCTTTCAGAGTCTTTCTTCTGCAAGCTGCTGTAAGCCTGTTTCCCAAAGCAATTTGTCCATCCTTCTCCCAAGTCTTCCAACTGCTCACCTTTTAAATCAACTCACTGGCTAAAGTTAGGATTCCAGACCTCCTTGGTTTTTTACGTACCAGATACAGTCCCTGAATTAGAGTGATACCTCCTCGAGTCCTCGTCTCCATTTGATCAACCCTTTACAAACAATCGTGACATTAATCTGATGGGTGTCGGGCTCTGCTCCTACAAGCAATCCAGGAGTGACTTCCGATGCTAACATTTATGGCGCCATTGCCGGGGATGAAGTTGAATATTTTCCCCAGGATTGAATGACAACGACTAGCTGATTCTGAAGGTGCATCAGATATCAGAACTGAAGATTGCTACTGTGCACCTGGTGACTCATGCAGGAACAAGGCCGATGCAGACAGAAGAAAGGGAAAATCTGAAGCTTCGACTTCTGGTTCATCAGTACCCCACCCTCAAGTGGATGAAATAACTAAGATGATGAAGTTCCTGTTTGAAGAAATGGAAAGACTGAAGGTGGAAGGGAAGCAGATATACAAAGGTCCGCAGGGCACTGAAAACAAAGGGGGATTTAGGAGGCCAAATAATATTCCTCCCCCGACTGTGCACAGAGAAAGGGGAAGAGACAGAGAAGACCAAAGAATTCAGGCCCCTTTTCAGAACCATTTGGTGGCCGAGGAGGAAGAAAGAGAAACAGAGGATTTCGATCCTAAAATCCACTGCTTAGAAGACACTCCTCCTTTCCCTCATCTGACTCAATCAACATACGAAGAGTCTCTCATCGATAGTCAAATAAATGAGTTAAGCAAGGGAGACAAGGTTAGCGGTGGCAGAGGCAGGTCTAACCTGAGGTCCGACAAGAAGGCAGTAACACCTGAGGTCCCTGAGCAGTCCACCAGAACAAAGAAACCTGTTGATGAAATAGCAGATGCTCACAGAGGTAAGAAGGCTTTACCTCTCTCTCCCATTGTCCAAAATCATGTACCTGAAATAAGAGAAATTCAAAAGCCTACATCTTCTTTTAATTTTGAGCATGAGATTCAAAAGATCAGAATCCTTGTACCCCTCACCGAGCTAATTAAACATGGGGAATTTAATAAATGATTCTTTGAGCTTTTGAAATCTGAGACCTCATGCCCTCCCACAGACTCCATAAACCTCCAAGATGAGAAGCCAACAGTTTTCCTAGGCCCTATGGTAGAAGATAGAGATGATTCATCCCCCCCCTTCTACACATCCCTGAACATACATGATAAAGTGCTGCACAATTACCTTATGGATTCAGGGGCCTATCACAACCTCATGCCCAAAACTGTCATGGAAGAGTTAGGACTAGAAGTCACCAGAGCCTACCATGACCTCTATTCTTTTGACTCCAGAAGAGTTCAGTGTCTTGGAGTCATTAAAGACTTGGTTGTGACCTTGTTTCAGCTTCCCATGAAAAGTGTGGTCATGGATATTGTAGTAGCTGATGTCCCCCCCAAGTTCGGTATGTTATTGTCAAGATCTTGGATAAAGAGACTGGGTGGAACTTTACAGATGGACTTGACATATGCTACTATCCTAGTGTTTGGAGGAGAGCATAGAATACTATACAGGGAATCCCAATTGGCCTATATAATCAGTGATGAAGCCAACCCCACCAATCATCCCATCTTTGCCTTGGACACTGATTTAGGCTCCAGTTTATTACAGCTCACCCATGAACCTAAGCCTCCTCTCAAACTTAGAAAGCAGCCCACCATTTCCCCTGAATTCCCTCCCTCCATCACCCTCGTCTGGAAAATGTTCTTTGATGGAGCCTCTTCCAGAGAAGGTGCTAGAGCTGGAGTGGTTTTTGTGTCACCTGCTCAGGAAACCATATCTCTGTCATACAAACTAGAATTTGAAGCTACCAACAATGTGGCAAAGTATGAAGCTCTCATCCTAGGATTAAGAGCTGTAAAGGAAATGGGAATCCAGGAAGTAGCAGCGTTTGGAGATGCAGAGTTGGTTGTCCAGCAGATCAGAAACGCCTACCAGGACAAGCATCCTCGACTCAAGAGCTACAAAAACGAGGTATGGGACCTAGTTGACAGTTTCTTCTCAACATTTAACATTTCTTTCATCCCAAGAGAAGAGAACATGATGGCAGACTCATTGGCTACATCAGCAAGTAGTTTCAAAGTACCCTTGCCGCCCAAGCTTAGGTATGATATAGAAGTAAAATACAGACCCTCCATACCTGACAACATCAAGCATTGGAAGGTGTTTGAGGATGACCTCGAGATCAAAAGATTCTTGGAGACTGTCGAAGAATTTTCAGAGATGCATATCGACCAGGATTCTGTATCTGAGGAAGAACTTGAGGGGGGTAAGTTGCTGAGTAAAATAGCGAAGCATGACATCATTCAACTACCTGGAAATCACATTCCAAGGGGAATAGTCTCTTTAGAAATATTATTCGATGGGAATGATGTGGCAGTAAAGGGCAGAGTTTCAGAAGAAAATGCTGACACAGCTGAGTGCAACATCGGCACACAAGAGGAGCCTAGGTTTGTCAAGATGTCAAGGAGTTTGACCAAGGAGCAGCGGGTTGAATACACTAAGCTGCTGAGAGAGTTTGTTGATGTGTTTGCATGGACCTACAAAGACCTCAAGACATATGACACATCATTCATTGAGCACAAGATCCCACTAAAAGAAGAGGCTAAACCATTCAAGCAAAAGCTGAGACAGATAAATCCCCTGTTGTTTCCTGTCATGGAGAAAGAAGTGAAGAAGCTGCTAGATGCCCAAATCATTGTCCCCTTGAGATATTTCGATTGGGTAGCTAATTTGGTTCTGGTAAGAAATAAAAGTGGGGAAATCAGACTCTGTGTTGATTTCAGGAACCTGAACAGAAGCTCAAGAAAGGACAATTATCCCCTGCCTAACATGGAACATATATTGCAGAGGGTCATTGGTGCATCTAGAATATCCATGATTGATGGTTTTTCTGGTTACAATCTGATATCAGTCATGCTTGAGGACAGGGAAAAAAAAACATTCACCACTCCTTGGGGCACATTCATGTATGCCAAAATGCCTTTCGGATTGATGAATGTCGGGGCAACATTTCAGCGAGCCATGGACATAGCCTTCATCGGGGAAAAGGACCGGTTTGTGGTAATTTATCTAGATGACATCACGGTCTTCTCCTGGTCAGACAAAGAGCACTGCTACCACTTGAAGAGAGTTTTCTTGAAGTGTCGAAGGTTCGGCTTATCTTTAAACCCCAAGAAATCTCTATTTGCAATGAATGAAGGGAAGCTATTAGGCCATATAGTATCAGTAGAGGGAGTGAGAATTGATCCTAGCAGGATAGAAGCAATTCAGACCCTATCACTTCCCAGGTTTAAGAAGGAAGTTCAGGCCTTTCTGGGGAAGATAAATTTTCTGAGGAGATTTGTCTCAAACTTTGCTGAGTTGGTGAAACACATCACAACCATGCTCAGGAAGGGAAACGAAGTGAAATGGACTGCTGAACCCAGGGAATCTTTTGACCAAATAAAGAGGGCGTTGACTGAGGCACCCGTGCTAATCAGTCTTGTTTTTTCTAAAGATTTACTGATATTTTCTTTTGCTTCTTATGATATAATAGCAACAGTCTTGTTGCAGAGAAATGAGGAAGGGAGAGAGCAGCCTATTTCCTTCTACAGCAAGGCATTCAGAGATGCAGAACTTTGGTACGAAATCATGGAGAAGCAGGCCTATGCCTTGGTGAAAGCTCTCAAAGCTTTCAGAGTGTATGTCTTGCACTCAAAAATCACTGCATATGTTCCTTCAGCCTCTGTGAAGGACATTCTTATACAACCAGACATAGATGGGAAAAGAGGTAAATGGATCGCCAAGATCCTAGAGTTTGACCTGGAAATCAAGCCCACCAAGTTGATAAAGGGTCAAGGTTTGGCCAAACTGCTGGCTGAATCCAATTGCGAGGCCTTGGGAATTAATTTCATCAACGAGCAAGCTGAGTCATCCAACGAGCATTTCCAGAATGCCTTATCGCTGGCAGCATGTCCCTGGTACAAGGATATCTTGTACTTTCTGCAAGAATTGAGGCCTCCTGATGGAATGAAGAAAATAAAGGCAAGAGCTTTAAAGCTCAAAGCAGTAAGGTATTGCCTCATTGACCAAGCCTTGTATTGGAAAGACCCTTTGGGGGTATTTTTAAGGTGTTTGGACCCACAAGAAGCCCAGCGGGTTATGTTTGATTTCCATGGATTTCTTTGCAGAGGTCATCACTTCTGGAAGACCACAGCTCACAAGATCCTCAGGGCAGGGTATTACTGGCCCACTTTGTTCCCTGATGTCTGCGCAGAAATCAGAGCTTGCATTAAATGCTAGAAGTTCTCAGGAAAGCAACAGCTCAAATCTTTGCCATTAAGGCCTATAGTGGTTTCAACACCCTTTCAGCAGTGGGGATTGGACTTCATTGGAGAGATTCACCCTCCCTCAAGTGGCCAGCACAGATGGATCCTCACTACCATAGATTATTTCACCAAATGGATAGAAGCTGTCCCCACCAGAAGCACTTCTCACAAAGCTATTATCAGTTTCTTGGAAGACATCATAGCCAGATTTGGTTGCCCCAGCAGAATCGTCACTGACAACGCAACCCCCTTCAGGTCTGATCCTCTGGTCAAGTTCCGTGAACGGTTTGAGATTTCACTGATTCACTCCACTCCCGATTACCCACAAGGAAATGGATTGGCAGAGTCTTCTAACAAAATCCTGATCAAGCTCATTAAGAAATTGTTGGAAGACAATAAAAGGGCCTGGGACTCAAAACTCAAATTTTCTCTATGGGTTGATCGGGTGACAACCAAGAAATCCCTGGTCATCTCACCTTTTCAACTTGTTTATGGGACAGAGGCTGTTTTCCCTACTCAGCTTGCCTTATCTGTGGCGAAATTCCTCCAGGACCTTGAAGAAGAGCCCGACCATATGGTCAGAAGGATTCATCAGATGGTGGAAGTACAACAGACCAGAGAGCAGGTCTTGGACAGGGCCTACGACCATCAGCAGAGGATCAAGCAGGCTTTTGACAGGAAGGGCAGAAAGAAAGAATTCGAGCAGGGTGATCTGGTGCTCAAATGGGATGCACCCAGGCAGGATAAGGGAAAACACAACAAATTTGATGCCCTCTGGTTTGGGCCTTTTAAGATCCTAGAAGTACTCTCAAACAACACTTACAGGTTGCAGGATCTGGGAGGCAAAGAGGTTTTTAATGGCCAAGTGAATGGGCATTTCCTGAAGAAATGTTTTTTGTGAGCCACAGTTGGCTCTTCTATTTTTTTTGTAAATATTGTTTTTATTGTTTTGTTTTCAGTTTAATAAAAGACTCCATAGCCCAACAGCAAGGCACTGAATCTGCAAAATGTTCTTAGAGAATCACAGGGATGACTCTATCCCCCATGGAGCCAAATGTTAGCAATATTTCTGGTTCAAGGGGTTAGAATGCATAGGAATGGGCCAAAAACCCACTTTTCCTAAGTTTGGGATGCATTTATGCCTGTGTTTAAATGCAAATCAGATCTAGACGGCAGGGGGCTGCGCGCCCAGATCAACGACGTATATGTGATTCCGGACCCCCCCGTCGTTCTACCTTTAAGTGGAGGGGGGGGGGTCCGAAATCCATGGTAAGCAACAATCATATCTGGATGGAAGGTATCCGCACGCCCAGATCAATGGTGCAAGAAGCGATTTCGGAACTTCCCTGATTTTCTACCTTTAAGCGGAGGAGGGGGGTCCGGAATCGGGGGTGCATATCTTCAATGACCACGATTGAGGAGCCCAGATCAATGGCTCAAGAACAGCCTCATCCTCCTCGGCTGCTCTGCTTTTAACCCGCATGGGCCCCCTTCCCTGCCGAGTCATCCTTCCACCATATTTCCCTTTGCCACCTATCCTCCTCCTGGCCGTGCGATGGGGTCCTTTCCCTTTTAGCCTCCCATCTTTCCCTCCAGGTGGTCCCTTTCACCCATCTCATCATCCACTCATCTTCCCGAGCCTCCTCGTCCCTTACCATCTGTCTATCTCCTCTCTTTCCATCCGCATGGTACATACCACATGTCATCGACCACTCACCACACGCCACGTGTCTTGCTTGTTTCCACCTCAGCCTCCCGTCAAAATTTCCATTACATCTCGCCTCCTGCCCCCTCCGCCTGTTGTCTTCTTCCGTGTGTCCTCCTCTTTCATCCCTCTCACGCCTCATCATTTCTGATCTCACCCTCCCGATCCTGGCGCCACCATCCCATTGTGTGCCCCATCCTTCGCTTTGGCCTCCATGTCAAATCATCAGGCCGTTCGAGCTAATCCAGGTGGCCACGCAGGAGGCCTTCCATGTCCCAAAAGTGCCGAGGTGACATGGTCATCCCCAATCCCCATAAAGCAGTTATTAAGGTAGTTGGTGTTGGTTAGACATCGCCTCCGCCATAATGGGAAAGTCCAGCACCGAATTAAAGCACGTCGATTCGTCCTCGAATCTGTTAGAAAGTCCGATTACACCCGCCGAAGTTGCACAATCATTCAGAGATTGCAGCTGCAGATTGTCAGAAGCCATGCAGACGCAATATGTTTAATGCACCGTCTCGATTTTGTTGTTGTTGTTGTTTTGAGTATATGTAGGCGTTTTCGTCATTTTTGTATCCATTGATGGTTGAGCAGAGCTCCTGGTTGTAATGTTTTAATGAAGCACTGTTACTCTAGATATGTATGAACTTTTGAGACTTCTTGCCTTATGAATGCCAGTTTCTTTTATGTCTTTGTTACACTGCATTAGAACAGTTCGGAATTGGTGGATCTAGTCGAGTTGTGACTGCTATAGGATGATGTTGTAATGGATCACTGTAGCAGTTACGTCGTTCTAGTCAGTTCTTGTGCCTTTCCCAGCGCTGAGTGACTTGGAATTGGAGGATCCAGTCAAGTCCCCTTTCAGTTTCTTGAGACCCTGAACCAATAAGATCTTGCTTTTAGAGTCTTTCTTCTACAAGCTGTTGTAAGCCTATTGCCCAAAGCAGTTTGTCCATCCTTCTCCCAAGTCTTCCAACTGCTCACCTTTTAAATCAACTCACTGGCTGAAGTTAGGATTCCAGACCTCCTTGGTTTTTTACGTACCAGATACAGTCCCTGAATTAGAGTGATACCTCCTCGAGTCCTCATCTCCATTTGATCAACCCTTTACAAACAATCGTGACATTAATCTGATGGGTGTCGGGCTCTGCTCCTGAAAGCAATCCAGGAGTGACTTCCGATGCTAACAGTATGTTATGACAAAGTTTAGATTCGTGCCAAATCATTTAAACAATCCCCTCCAGAAATTGGAGGTAAACTTTGTATCTTTGTCTGAGATGATTGTCCTAGGTATCTCATGTAACCTAGCAATTTCCTTCATAAAAAATTATGCAATATTAGCTGTTGTATGTGTTGTCGTCACAGGAACAAAATGAGAAACCTTTTTTAATTTGTCAACCACCACCATGATTGAATCATGTTGTTTATTCATTCTGGTTAATCTTGCGATGAAATACATGGTGATCACTTCCCATTTCTTCTCTGGAATTGGCAATGGTTGTAGCAAACCTATTCAATGCCTATGCTTAGCCTTCACCTTCTAACATTCCATACATCAAGCGATGTAATCAACAACGTCCTTCTTCATTCCTAGCAAAAAGAACTGGCTTCTTACTGCTGTAATTGTTTTCTGGTAACCGGGATGTCCAACATAAGGAACATCATGCATTTCCTTTAGTACCAAATTCCTCAGTCCTCTGGAACTAGGAACATAGATTCTATTTTTATGCATGAGTAACCCATCTTCCTTTATCTTGTACTCCTTTATTGTCTGCTGTAAATTTCCCTACTGTAAGTTTTCCTTTACCTATAGGTAATGCTGATCTGTAACAAGACCATCTAAAATTCTACTCTTCAAGTCTGACTGATGTATACTAATAGTAGTAGCATGCATGAGATGCACTCTCCTACCAAGTGCATCGAAAAATTTATTCTTCTTTCCCTTGATATGCTTGATATCGAAGTTGTATTCACTTAAAAATTACAACCATATTGTTTTCTTGGCATTCAAGGTTGGTTGTTCAAAAATATACTTCAGGCCAATGTGGTCTGTCCTTAATTCGAATTTATTCCCCATGAGGTAGTGCTTCCACATTCTCAATGTGTGAACAATGGCAGGAAGTTCCAAGTTGTGGGTGGCATAGTTCCTTTCATGTTCCTTAATCTTTATGGAATCATATCCAACGACATCTCTATTTTGCGTGAAGACTCCCCCAAGTCCTTCCTTACAATTGTCTATACATACTAAAAAAATTTCATTTGGGTCAGCAATCTTCAATACAGGTGCACTGGTAATTAATTCCTTTAACAGATTAAAATTATTTTCACACTGGAGTGTCCATTCAAATTTAGTTCCGTTCTTTTACAAATAAGTGATGGGATGAGAAATCTTAGAGAACCCTATTATGAACCTTCTGTAGTAGCTGGCTAATCCCATAAAATATCTGACCTCTGACACATTTCTGGGTGTTGTTCATCCTCTAATGGCTTCAATATTCTCTAGATCTACTGCTATGCCCTTCTCTGAAATATTATGTCCCAAGTAATGGATCTGGTTTTGATAAAAAGAACACTTACTCAACTTGGAATACAAATGATGTTCTCTCAGTGCTTGCAAAACCAGTCTTAAGTGATGTTCGTGCTCCTCTCTTGATGCTGACACGTAATCCCTCAGGGAAACCGTGGTTTGGATTGTGGGACTGCCTTGGGAAATTATCTCCCATGCAAATCGGTTCCCCGCAATGCCTGTTGGCCATTATTATCTCTCTCCAATGGGATCTGATGGTCATGACCTTAACCTTTCTTCCTTTTCATCAAACGACCTTTGTTTACCTTCCCTCCTATCCAAAGATCCTGGATCTCCCCGATCCTACGGTGGCAATCACTCCCGAATTAAAAAGGAATGGTCACAATCCTTTGAAGCCTCATAAAGGTTCTATGATGCTCCATCTCTTGTGTATCTTCTGCAATGCCATTGCTCCTGAGATTTTCAATTTAATGGTCAGAGTTTGATCTCAACCACGAGATTCTGACCAACAGACCCAACCCATACCGACCTGGTGTTTCAACCTTGCTCTGATACCAAACTATAACATACCCAGCCAACTACAGGCCAGGGTATGCTACCTACAAGTCCTCCCTTGGACTTCATTCTCATGATGATACATTCTTTCATTATTAAGGATGCATAAGACAAAAAAATTAATGACATGCATAGTAATATCCAGCAAGCATGCATATTCTAAAGATTCAGTTAATGATAAATAATTACACAGAAAGGAAATACATTCATTATATAGATTATAATAATAAAAACATAGAGCACTTATCTTTATATAAGGAGACACCAATTGGTTGCAGAAAAAGGACATTCCACCCAACTGTAGACACTATTGCTCCAAATATCAATAGCAATGTCACCCCCAAGCTAGGTCTATGAATCCACAAGGACGGTTCTAGAGTGTAATTGGGTTCCAAAATAGTCAGCTCTCAAGCTTGCATAGGTTTCCCAACACCCACAACAATAAAAGTACCCATCTCTCTTCTACCCAGCCTGTGCTACCCGAGAGAATGGATCTCCACCCTTCTCTACCATACAGTGCCTTGAACAGTCCTTCTCCTTTCTACCAGGGCTTCTTGCACAACTGGTCCAAAATCTCAATGTTGGAACTCTCAGGACTCACAGTTGTGATCAAAACAGGGCACAAGCCAATGTATTTCAGACATGTAGGCCCCAGGTCACAACTGGATCACACCAGCGACCACTGCAACCAACTATCCCGTGTCTAATTCTTCAGCAGCTCCATTTCCTTTCCCTTTTCCAAGCCAATATGTAG
>JZKD02S2209387.1:498425-528643 GCA_000966675.3 Picea glauca | reverse complement strand
TTATAACCCTAAAATGCACCACACAGGCTCACCTGGCATCAGGCCAACTCATGTCTCTTCCTTGCCAAAGCCATGCTGAATAAAACCTTGTAAAACCACTTAAAACAAGCAACCCACGCCCTAACCTAGCACTGGGTGCAGTGGACCGCTTGCTGGCCTTCTACTGCACGCGGTGGACCGCGGGCTAGCCCACTACAGCCTGTGTTTACCTAACAAAGAAAAAAATCAGGAAAGTTTCCGCCGGGACGAAAAGCTTTGGGCCAGTTAACTGGAACTCCCAGCCATGCATGGCCGAGACTTCGTCTAAAACCCTAGCTCCTTCTAGCCTATAAAAGAAGGGGTAGGGTAACTATTCAAAAGAGGAAAAATCATAGCAAAGAAACTCTGCCCAATTGCCGAGTCCATTTTGTCCCAACCCTTTAGCCTTTCCTCAAGCTTTAGGAGATTTCAAGCAAAGCAGTTGGAGGACAAAGAAGAGGAGGAGCCCAGGATCAGGATCGAGGAACGGTGGCCGATCTCTATAATCATTGTAAGTTGGTTCATATTGAGATTAATGAAAAANATTTCTTCCTGAGGAAATATATCCAAGTTTTCCTTGAGAAGTCATCTATAAATGAGACATAGTACACAGATTTTCCCAATGATGGGACTGACACGGGTCCAAAAACATCACTGTGAACTAGTTGTAAAATTCCTTCTGCCCTCGTTGCACCAGAGGGGAATCTTACCTGATTTTGCTTCCCATATAGACAATGTTCACAAAAATCGACATCCATAGAGAAGTTAGACATACCTTCAACCATACCTTTACCATGTAGTAGTCGAAGACCCTTCTCTTCAATATTCCCCAGTCTTTGATGCCACAACATAACCTTTTCTCCATAGACTGTAGGAGTTCTTTCTTCTTCAACTCCAATATCAAGAACAATGGAGCTATTACACCCATCACTAATAGTGCTTCCTAGCAGCTTATACAGAGTTACAAACTGAACTCCCTTCATCAACACCATTTCTCCTCAAACCATCTTGCAAGTTCCCTTTTCAAAAATTGTTTTTACCCCTGCATCTTCCATGTTTCTTACAGAAATCAAATTTCTGGACATACCTGGGATCTGTAGAACACCAGGAAGTGTTCTAATCCTTCCATATATGAGTCTCAAATTGACCCTTCCTCTTCCTATGATTCTGGTTGTCGAATCATTACCTAAGAAAACATTACCTCCATCATACTTTTCATATTCGCAGAACCACTCCNCAGAGCCTTCTCCAGTTTATGCAGACGTCTCTACCTGGTTGCATGACTGTACCAGGGAGGGCATCACATGAGCTTTCCTCTCTCTCTCGGTATGGAGAAGCTTAGGGGGAGAAAAAACAACTGGAATAAAACCAAGAGAACCAATTGTGCCAAAACCCAATCCCCAGGTAGAATGAGGTGACAGAGCGTGGAGGCAAAGTGTTACAAGCCATGGCTAAACTGGATAGTTAACCTAGGGATGAACACAACTGTAATTCAACCACCCATACTCTGCACCCCCCTCCTACCATTAATTAATGAGGCCTCCATTAATATGACACGAGGGAGATGTCCTCCCTTCCTTTGCAATATTTTATGGTTTCCCTCCATTCAAGACTGGGGTGAGGGACAGGGGCTAGCCATATTTATGGTTGATTTCATGAGAGGGTTGTGTGGCCTCCGTATGCTACATCACACCCCATCTGAGGCAGGATAATATATTCTGGAGAGATTCAAACAATAACATAGTAGCATGGTCGGTTGAGGGGTTTGAGTGTTCCATTGGATTAGCGTTTCCTTTGATTCCACTCCCTCGTTGGCCAAACAGTCTACAATTTGTTAGCATCTATTTTCACATGGGAGGGTATAAGAATGAGATGGGGTTGTAGGAGGGACTTGAAGTGATGCAGGAGCATCGTTGGAAAGTGCAGAGAGGTGGGACCACTCAACACATGAGAGTTATTCTAGAACTTCAATGTGGGCAGTTACAACCGATTTCGAAATTCGCCTCCACTCAGCACCAGAATTTACCTTTGGAGGCACGCTTGAACCAGTGCCGAATTTTAGAGTAGGCAAGTAGCCAGGGGAAACCTTAGAAATATTTTTGAGTTAAGTAGAATTTTGTACGCAAGTTGGGAAGAGCTGCAATACATAAATAAATTAGCTGTAAGGGAGAACTGTGAGTTAGCAGGAGATCTCAGTTTTTTTGAGTTACTGTAATTTTGAATGTATTATGTAGCCATTGGGAACTTGTGAATATAATAGAAGGAAAATTGATCCAAATGTATGGTGTGTGGACTGTGTGCATTTTCCTGTCATTTCTGTTTTCATGAACAAGTGGATGGAACTGTGAGTTTTTCCAGTTTCAATTGTTTCTCTTCATTGGAAGCTCTGCAAAGTGTGCATCGAGCCAGAGAGGAATGTAAGGAAATAAGAAGGAATTTATGTGCGAGAAATATTATGGATCTAAGTTATCGAAATCCCTCAGACACAAGGAGTGCATGGGAAATCGAATTCTGAACCAGACAAAGATCAGGAGGAACAAAACTTCAGAAAGTGTTATCGAGATCCAGGAACTCATTCACTAGAAGAAGTGAAGACCGAGTCTTCGAAGACTTAGAAAATCTTCTAAGTCTTAATCGAGTAAAATATCAGGAGGAATAATGTTGTTGAGCATTGGATTGTGGTGGAGAATCCCAGGGACCATCCGATTTGAGGTAGGAGCGTAGGATTTAACACTACGTAGATCCAGGAGGGGAGATCGTAAAGATCTGAATGGACGGTGGAGAGCCCTCGAGGAGAAACGTCGAAACCCTGCAAGTCGTTGGATAAGGTGGAGCTATGAGGAGGTTAGTGGTGAGGGCTTCTTGACATCCAAAGCTCAAGAGGAATAGTGATCATCAATCTCAGATAGATTTGGACCATTGGTCCATTTCACAAATTCAGGTATCGCGAGCTGGGAGGTAGAGTTCTTTGCACTTCAAAACCCTGAATCATGAAATCATGATTCGACCTAAACCGTCAATCACAAGAAGATCTGGACCATTGGTCCACATCGCAAATTCGGGTATCGCGAGATGGGAGGCAGAGTTCTTTGCGCTTCAAACCCCCAAATTGCGAAATCGTGAATCGACCTGAACCGTCGATCACAGGAATATCTGGACCGTTGGTCCACATCGCGAATTCGGGTATCGCGAGCTGGGAGGCGGAGTTCTTTGCGCTTCAAAACCATGAATCATGAAATTGTGATTCGATATGAACCGTCGATCACAAGCAGATCTGGACCGTTGGTCCACATCGCGAATTCGGGTATCGCGAGCTGGGAGGCGGAGTTCTTTCCACTTCAAAACCCTGAATCATGAAATCGTGATTTGACCTGAACCATCGATCTCAGATAGATCTGGACCTTCGCTCCATTTCGCAAATTTGGGTATTAGGCGCTGGGACCTGTGCCTAGATGGAGGTCACATCATGAGCATACAGGAGACGTCTAGCTCCTATCTAGAGCCCTAATCAACATTCATGGATTCAAAGGACAAAGGGACGAGATGCTTGACTTGTGAAGTCCCGATCCACGATAAGCGCACTTTTTGGCTTAGCGCAAGGTCACAGTGGAGGGTCACGAGGACTAAGGCTTGAATGGGGGATAACCACCATTAAGCCCTTTTTCAAAATTTAGGGATTGAAGAGTCGAGGGTCTCTCCCTCGAGAAATCCTGAATCGTGATTCACGAAAGCCAGGAAGGATAAGGGTGCAGTCACGGATCTTGGTCGTGTGCTGTGGGAGCTCACAGTTGGTTCTTGGAAAAGAAAACTGAGCATTTGTGGGGGACTTGTGTGTTCATTTGAAGGGTTCCAGTTTGGATCCAAAAGAGCCATTTTGGCTCCGGAATCAGAAGATCCTGACCAGGAGGTCACCCAAACCTTAAGAGGGATAGGGGGTTTGCATCAGGTGGTATTAGAGTATAAGTTTTTTGTCTGTAGACTTCAGGCGAAGGAGGTAGAGGAACTCGGAGTTTTACTCTGTGTGTGACATATAGTCAACATAATGCCACCAAGAAGACGAGAGCCATATTTAGCCAACCATGTTGTAGAAGGGGAGTTGCGAGAGCTTCACGCCCAATTGGAAACAATGGAAGCAACACAAAGAAAAGCACCTGACGTTGGGGATGTCAGTGATGCAGAAAGTGAAGAGGTTGAGGTTGAAGAAGCTACAGGAGAGGATACTGCAGAAGAATGTTTGTTGAGAGCAGTTTCCAGATTGGGAGGCAGAGCTAAGATAAAGGTCCCCATGTATGAGGGAAATCTAGATGATGAAGAACTGTTGGACTGGATAAGGTCCATGGACAAACACTTCGACTATGAATATGTCAATGAGGAGAAGAAGGTGAAGTAGGCAGTCACTAGGCTAAAAGGGCATGAAACACTGTGGTGGGACGAACTACAGGCTGAGAGGAGAAGTAAAGGAAAACAGAGGATAAAGAGCTGGGATAGGATGGTAGCCAAACTAAAGGCTAATTTCATACCCAAATACTACCAGATCAATCTATTCAGGAAGCTATAGAACCTGAGACAGAAAGGGATGACAGTCAAGGAGTACACCGATGAGTTCTATCGGCTGAACATTAGAACTGGACAAAGGGAGAGAGACGAAGAAAGAGTCGCCATATATATAAATGTCTTGAGATATGAAATCCAGGATGAGATTAGCATGATGTCAGTGAGGACTGTGGAATATGCTTATCAGTTTGTGCTGAAGGCAGAGGAGAAGCTGGCCAGAAAACAGAACCAACGAAGAAGAGGTAAAGGCCCGGTCCCAAGAAAAAGCAAGGGATTTAACCATGACAGAGCACATCAGTCTAAGGATGAGGTTGAGAAACCACACAATCACTCAGAATGAGGAGGAAGTTCACGAGGAAGACAAAATGGTGGGAGAAACTCTTCTAGAGTAAGAGGCAGAGGAGGAGTAAGGTGCTATAACTGTGGAAATATAGGGAACATGTCTTGGGAATGTACCGAGAAGAAGAAGGAAGGAGGAGAAGCTCACATTTCAGAAGCACGATGAAGAGATGTTGAAGCAGAAGGAGCAGAGGATGGAGCATCCCTGATGTTGAGAAAATTTCTCTTAAAAACAAAGGCAGAAATTGAAAAGCCAGTGCAGAGAAACAATCTCTTCAGGACAACTTGCAAGACTAAGGATAAATTATGCAAGGTGATCATTGACAATGGGAGTACTTAGAACCTAGTATCAATAGAGATGGTGGAGAAATGGGAGCTGAAGAGAACTACACATCCAAGGACATACAAAGTCTCATTGATGAAAAAAGGACACCAGGTAATGATCACTAAACAATGCCTAATTGAAATTAAAATAGGAGGATATAAAGATGAAATCCCATGTGATGTAATTCCCATGGATGTATGCCACATTTTTTTGGGAAGACCATGGTAGTTTGAAAGAAATGTCATTCATGATGGAAGGAAGAATACATATACATTGGAGAAGAATGGTAGGATGCATATGTTGCTTCCAATGGAGGAGAAGAGAGCGAAAGAGGAAGCCAACACAAGCATACTTCTCATGAGTGGGAAGGAACTCCTAAAAGAAGTCAAGGAAGAATAGGAGATGCAGTTCAATGTAGTGAGGAAGACCAAAGTCATCCTTATGAGTACATCAATGGATGATTTACCTGAGAAAGTTCAGGAGTTGGTGGATAATTTTGTTGATATAGTGGTGGATGAGCTGCCAAACTCATTGCCGCCCATCAGGAGTATCAGTCATCATATCGACTTGATACTAGGAGAAAGCATGCCAAACAAAGAAGTGTACAGATTAACACCTTGAGAGAATGAGGAGGTGAGGAACCAAGTCCAAGAGTTGTTGGATAGACGTTTAGTTAGAGAAAGTTTGAGCCCATGCGCAATACCAACCATGTTAAGCCCAAAGAAAGATGGAGGATGGAGAATGTGCATAGACTCGAGAGCCATCAACAAGATCACCATCAAGTATAGATTTTCTTTACCAAGAATGGATGACTTAATGGATTACTTAATGATCCAGAATCGGATCCAGAAGCCTGACAAGGCTTAAAAAGGCTCAAAAATGAAAGTGCTCGGAATCCAATGAAACCAACGCCATTGCATCCGTCTCATCTTCTTGATTTCAACCATATATTTACTTCGCCAAATGGGCTTTTTATGCGAAAGATATCGCATTCTGTCTGAAAACCCAAACAGGCAAAAAAAAAGGGATGACTGTATAGTCCATATAGTCCATACAATGCCACATGGCAGGCTGAATGTACTGGCCGTACGGCCATATAGATGATGTGGCAACTCCTGGAGACAACACATGGCAGGTGACAGGGAGTACGACAGGTACAGTTGGACCAGTTAGAGAGTGACACATGTCACCACTGTAAGGGTGACACGTGTCACAAGCTAATGTGGTAGACACATGGCAAGGATGATAGGGCAGTGATGTGGTAGACACATGGCACAGGCTGGCAGATGGCAGAGTACATGGCAGGCACATGGACAAATCAATGCTTGACAGGTGGCAGTTTTTGATTGGTTGTTGAGGTGCCACGTGGCCCAGTCATGGGCTACCACGTGGCACCCTATGGTTGGCTCATGGTTTGTATAAAATTATATGGTCTCCACCGGGGTCGAACCCCCGACCTCTCCTCCATGCAACGGACTGGCAGGACCGGGCTAACCACCCGGGCCACTGTTAGTTCTTAACATGTATATGGCAATAAAATTATTTAAATTAAAACAAGGTTCTAGTCGAGGGCGGAAAGGGTTGGGGCCTTGCCCCAGCCCACGGATGTGTCACCTCCAATATGACCTGACACTTGGTGGATAAGAGTCAGCCCTTGTTTCTTGGGTGGTCGCACATGACCATAACCTATTCCGAATAGGGCGCGCGCACAGGTAAGTTTGTTAGCCCCGGTCCCATGCCTACACCGAAGACCAGGAGCCAGGAGTGTACAGAAGGAGCGCCTAGCCACATGGCTGCCTCCCATATGACTAGGAGCATGCGCCAAAAGGGGATGTTCCCATAATTTTATATAAAAGTGGTTTTTATACTATGTTTTGGGATTTTATTTGATTTCAACCTAATATTAATGGATTTTGGTCATTTTTGGGAGATATTGGGCATTTTTGGAGCCCAAATTTTGGGAGTAAGTTGGGGATGGATAACCAAATTTAGATCTATAAAAACCAGGCCTGTTTGAGGCCATGGAGGACAGTCAGAGTAGAGTTATGTTGAAGGGAAGCCAAGCCAAATCCATTTTTATGCAGGGAAGCTATTGAGGAGCAGACGCTTGCGGGCCATTTCTGGGAGTTCCGGACATCCGTTTTGCGTGCCGTTTTCTTTGCTAGGTTCTAGAGATCTGGAAGAACATGACCAGATCAATATTGTAGCTAATTGGAACTACTACGATGTACATTTGAGCTTTTGAACATAAATAAAGAAGCCTCCCCCATAGAGACAAAGGCCCGGAGACGTAAGCAATGTTGTGCCGAACTCCGTTATCAATTCTCGTGTTATGGTTTGTTGTCTATTATTTCATTTCAGATATGCATATGTGTATATGGCTATCATAATTCCTCTCTTTTCCTCCTTCTTTCATTAATCTTCTTAATTGGATAATTAACGCATGGAAAATTAAAACTCAACCATAGTCATTAAAAGATCCGACGTATCACTTAAGTGGAGCAAATTTATTTTCTAAGATAGATCTGAAAAGTGGATATCACCAGATCAGGATGAGAGAAGGTGATGAATGGAAAACAACCTTTAAGATGAATGAAGGTATGTATTAGTGGTTGGTTATGCCATTTGTCTTAACGAATGCCCCGAGCAGTTTTATGAGGCTGATGAAAGGAATTCTAAAAGATTTCATTGGTAAGTTCGTGGTTGTATATCTGGACGATATATTGATTTTTAGAAAGACTAAAGAGGAGAATTTGAGGCACCTAACGCTAGTAATTAGGAGGCTACAACAAAAGAAGTTGTTGATCAATCTGAAGAAGTCCTCTTTTATGAAGACATAGCTCATTTACTTGGGTTTTGTGATATCTTTGAATGAATTGAAGATGGATCCAGAAAAGGTGAAAGCAATTAGGGAATGTCCATCACCAAGGAGCATGTTCGAAGTAAGGAGTTTTCATGGTTTAGCAAGTTTCTACAGAAAGTTCATTAGAGACTTCAGTAGAATTTGTGCACCAATGATGGATATAGTGAAGAAGCGGCACAAGTCTTTTAAATGGACAGAGGAGGCTGAAAGGAGCTTCAATATACTGAAGGAGAAGATAATGGAATGACCAATTTTGATCTTGCCAAATTTTGGGAAGACATTTTAGGTAAGATGTGATGCAAGTGGAGTTGCAATAGGAGCAGTTTTGAGTCAGGATAACAGACCTATTTCCTATTTTAGCGAGAATCTGAATGAGACTAAGAGGAAATACTCCACATATGAAAAGGAGCTCTATGCCATAATTCAAGAATTGAAGAAATGGAGGCATTATCTTGTCCCGCAAGAGTTTGTCTTGTACAACGATAGCCGAGCTTTACAATTCATAACCCGACAAGAATAACTGAATCAGAGGCATGCAAAATGGGTTGAATTTATGCAAAATTTTACTTTTGTCGTAAAACATATTGTTGGGAATGCTAACAAAGTTGTTGATGCGTTAAGTAGGAGATGTTTAATTCTACAAGAATTTTAGGTGGAGACCTTGGGGTTTTAACACCTTAAGGATATGTATTCTGATGATACAAATTTCGAGGCCTACGAAGCATGTACAAGCCCTGTACTGAGAGATAGAAGTCAGTGGACAAAGTATATGGTTCATGAAGGATTTTTGTTCAGAGGAAATCAATTGTGCATACCAAGATGCTCAATGAGGGACAATCTTTTGAAAGAGAAGCATAATGGAGGATTGGATGGACATTTCGGCCACGATAAAATGTTTTCACAGTTGAGAAGTTCATACTATTGGCCAGGTATGAGAATAGAGGTGATAAAGTTTGTGAACAGATGTAGGATCTGCCAACATGCAAAGGGGAAAAGACATAACACCGGATTGTATCAACCATTGCCAATACTAGAGAGGCCTTGGGATGCAATAAGCATGGATTTCATGTTGGAATTGCCAAGAAAACAAAGGGGATTCGATTCCATATTTTTGGTGGTGGATAGTTTTTCAAAGATGACACATTTCATCCCATGCCAGAAGACCAGTGATGCAACATATGTTGCAAATCTATTTTTCAGAGAAGTTGTGAGACTTCACAGTCTACCCAGGAGCATTGTCTCAGACAGAGACACAAAAATTGTTGGTCACTTTTGGAGGATGTTGTGGAAGAAGATGGGGACAGATTTGTCCTTCATCTTAGCTTATCACCCTAAAACAGATGGGCAGACTGAGGTGGTAAATAGAAGTTTGGGAAACTTATTGAGAAGTCTGGTTACTGAACACAATAACCAGTGGGATCAGATTCTGCCACAAGCAGAATTTGCATAAAATGACTCACCAAACAAAAGCACTATAAAAAACCCATTCCAAATACTCTATGGAATGAAACCTAGGGGAGTGTCTGAGTTGAGGGACTTGGAACAGGGAGAGATCAAAAGCAATGGAGTAGAGGATTTTGCTGCGGAAATGCATAAAATCCATAGTCGGATCAAAGAATAATTACAAAGTTCTAACCATAAATACAAGCATAAAGTTGATCAACATCGCAGGGAACTTCAATTTGAAGTGGGAGATCAGGTTTTAGCACATCTTAGGAAGGAAAGGTTCCCTAGGGGAACATATAACAAATTGAATATGAAGAAGATATGACCCTGTAAGATATTAAGGAAGTTTGATGCAAACGCCTATGAGATCGAGCTGCCAGATGGTGTGGGCATTTCAACCATATTCAATGTCTCAGACATGTATCCTTACAGGAAAGATGACACAGAAGGATCAGAAGATCAAGGAAAGATTCAGTGGGAGAAGCAGATGCCTGTGGCAGAGAAGCTATAGATGGAGAAGATTTTGGATCAGAGGATTGGCAAGAATACTAGGAGGAATATTTATTTTGAGTATCTGGTCAAATGGAAGGGATACCCAATAGAAGATTCCAGTTGGGAAAATGAAGTTGCTATCCAGACGTAGGGAAAGTCAGTAGAGGAGCTCATGGACAGGAGTCCATGAATTTTTGTAAAGGGGAGTATGATGCAGAAGCATCGTTGGCAAGCGCATAGAGGTGGGACCACTTGGCACGTGAGATTTCTTCCATAACTTCAATGTGGGCAGTTACAACCGATTTCGAAATCCACCTCCACTCAATGCCGGAATTTACCTTTGGAGGCATGCTTGAACCAGTGCTGAATTTTAGAGTAAGCAAGTAGCCAGGGGAAACCTTATAAATATTTTTGAGTTAAGTAGAATTTTGTATGCAAGTTGGGAAGATTTGTAATATAGAAAGAAATTAGCTGTAAGAGAGAACTGCGAGTTAGCAGGAGATCTCAGTTTTTTTGAGTTTCTCTAATTTTGAATGTATTATGTAGCCATTGGGCACTTGTGAATATAACATAAGGAAAATTGATCCAAATGTATGGTGTGTGGACTGTGTGTGTTTTCCTGTCATTTATGTTTTCATGAACACGTGGATGGAACTGTGAGTTTTTCCAGTTTCAATTGTTTCTCTTCATTGGAAGCTCTACAAGGTATGCATCGAGCGAGAGAGGAATGTAAGGAAATTAGGAGGAATTTCTCTATGAGAAATAATGTGGATCTAAGTTATCAAAATCCATTAGACGCAAGGAGTGCATGGGAAATTGAAGTCTGAACCAGACAAATATCAGGAGGAGCAACACTTTAGAAAGTGTTATCGAGATCCAGGAACTCATTCCCTGGAAGAAGCGAAGACCGAGTCTTCGAAGACTTAGAAAATATTCTAAGTCTGAAGCGAGTAAAAGTTTAGGGGGAAGCACATCGTCGAGCGTTGGATCATGGTGGAGAATCCCTTGGACCATCCGATTTGAGGTAGGAGTGCAGGCTTTAACACTGCGTAGATCCAGGAGGGGAGATCACGAAGATTTGAATGGACGGTGGAAAGTCCTCGAGGAGAAACGCCGAAACCCCGCAAGTCGTTGGATAAGGTGGAGCTGCAAGGAAGTTAGTGGTGAGAGCTTCTTGACATCCAAAGCTCAGGAAGAATAGCGACCATCAATCTCAGATAGATCTGGACCATCGATCCATTTCGTGAATTCGGGTATCACGAGCTAGGAGGTGGATTTCTTTGCGCTTCAAAACCCCGAATCGAGAAATCACGATTCGACCTGAACCATCGATCACAGGTAGATCTGGACCATTGGTCCACATCACGAATTCGGGTATCGTGAGCTAGGAGGTGGAGTTCTTTACTCTTCAAACCCCCGAATCGTGAAATCATGATTTGACCTGAACTGTCAATCATAGGTAGATCTTGACCGTTGGTCCACATCGTGAATTCGGGTATCACGAGCTGGGAGGCAGAGTTATCTGCGTTTCAAAGCCCTGAATCACGAAATCACGATTCGACCTGAATCGTCGATCACAGGAAGATCTAGACCGTTGGTCCACATCGTGAATTTGGGTATCGCGAGCTGGGAGGTGGAGTTCTTTGCGCTTCAAAACCCTGAATTGTGAAATCACGATTTGACCTGAATCGTCGATCTTAGATAGATCTGGACCATCGGTCCATTTCACGAATTCGAGTATTAGGCATTGGGACCTGAGCCTAGCCAGAGGTCATGTCGTGAGAATACGAGAGAGGGCTAGCTCATAGCTAGAGCCCTAATCAACATTTGGGGATTTGAAGGACAAAAGGATGAGACGCTTGACTTGTGAAGTCCAGATCCATGATAAGCGCACTTTTTGGCTTAGTGCAAGGTCACAACGGAGGGTCATGACGATTGAGGCTTGAACGGGGGATAACCACTGTTAAGACCATATTTGAAATTTGGGGATTGAAGAGTCGAGGGTCTCTCCCTCAAGAAATCCCGAATCGTGATTCACGAAATCCAAGAAGGATAAGGGTGCGGTCACAACTCTTGGTTGTTTGCTGTGGGAGCTCATGCTTGGCGCTTGGAAAATCCAACTGAACATTTTTGGGGGACCTGTGTGTTTGTTTGAAGGGTTGCAGTTTGGAGTCAAAAGATCCATTTCGGCTCTGGAACCAGAAGATCCTGACTGGGAGGTCGCACATCCCTTAAGAGGGATAGGGGGTCTACATCATGAAGTCTTCCAATAGTCCTAGTAATCTCCAACTGAGTAAGACATCCGAGGGGTGTGAACCATGGATGATTTTTGTGATGAGTTGGATGATGATCTAGAAATCCCCTTCCACAATGAGCTGGAATATATTGTGACCAATTGCTAACTTAACCCCCCTGAATAGGCTCCAAAATTATGCAACATTGTTTGTATTGAGTCCCAAATATATTGCTGCATAGTGAAGAATTTTCCCCTCACTATCTATCAGAATCACTCCAAAACCTGTTGGCCCCATATTACCCTTTGAAGAACCATCAAAGTTTAGTTTAACAAAACCTGTGGGGGGAGGGACCAAGTGCTTGAACTGCGACCGATCTTAGTATTGCGAGTAAGCTTCATTATTGAATCATCGGTGAGATTTAGCTGCCAGGCCTGTAGGATGTGACATTCCCTAGGATTGAATTTGAGGTTCTCTTGGGTCTAATGCTCAGCTCTGATCATTTCCTGAATCAAGATTAGGATCCTTTCCCAGGTTGAGTGAGGGGGGGAGGAAATGGAGCGAAAAATTATTTTATTTCATTCTTTCCAAATTTGCCAAACTATGAAGCTTGGTTTTAGCTACCAGATGTGGTCAAGAATTGGATTTTGGTAGGAGATTGAATCCCAATTTTCAATGGTTCTTATGATGTTGGCTCAGTTTCTGTTGGAGCAGCGCATTAGTTGTGTTTCCATATCCCATGTGGCCTCACTGTGGCTGCAATGATTTAGTAAGTGTTCCATTGTCTCTTCCTACTGTTGACAGAGGGGACATATTGAAGGGCCTAAAAACCCTTGTTTTTTAAGGTTGTCCCAAGTAAGTATGTGGTTTTGGGCAATTATCTAGAGGAAAATCGAGACTTTTGGCTAGACCTTTGGATTCCAGATTTTTCTCCATATGTTCTCCTTCGGTTTCCCTTGGTGGTTTTCCTGGAGATGGTATGCTTCTTTGACTGAGAAGTTACTTGTTGGGGAATGGCCCCATCTGAGGATGTTCGGTCCTTCCCCGATGTGGATTTTCCACTGATTTACATAGTCCCTCTAGGTCTACAGGTCCATTTCCACCTGAAGGTGTAATTCATGGGGTTCAGTTTTCCATCTACGCCAGGGGTGTTACGGAGCATTTTCCTTCCATAGGTCCTTTATGTGTAGGGAATACCTTGATTGCATTTGTTGATAAAGGGGTTTTAGGTATTCTATTGAGGTTAGGTGCGGTTGTTGCTGCCAAGAGTCTTTCCATAACATGGATTGTTTTCCATTCCTAATCTCCCAGAAAGCATGCTTCTGTATGAGTGATCTATTGTTCCAAGTTGTGTTCCAAATATTTGATCCATGGCATCGATCATTGAATCTAATTATAATCTCTTCTCTAGTATTGGGCGTGTATTTCTTTTTCCAGATTATTGCCTAGATTTCTATGGGGTTCTTGAGCCAGCGCCACCAAAGTTTCCCCCCCATTACTTGGTTGAGTTTTCCTGGATCTTTGAGGCCTAGTCCCCCTAGGGATTTGGGCCTACAGATTTTATCCCATCCCACCAGTGCCCATTTTTTGTTCATATGGTGTCCATGCCACAAGAATCTACATTGGAGGTTCCTGATAGCTCTAATGACAGACTAGGGGTCTGCTAAACCTGTGAATAGGTAAGTTGCTAGATCTTGGAGAATAGAATTTAGAAGAACCAGGTGGGCTGCAAGATTAAGTGATCTAAAGGTCTAGTTACTGAGCCTATTAGATGGAAAGAAATAGATTGTCCCATGAAATGTTACATGTAGCCTCTCCCGTGAGGGAAACACCTAAATAGTTGGATTGAAGGGATCTCTTGGGGATGCCCAGAATTCGAGAGTTGTGGTTTTGAATTGCCACTAGGGTATTGAAGAAGTAGAGATGTGACTTTACAAGGTTTAAGGAAGTTCTTGAAGCTTCGAAAAAGTTGGTGAGGATTGTATTGAGATTATTAGCCTCCTAGGAAGTTGGGGTATTCATCAAAAGGGTGTCAACAAAAAATTGACTGTGGGAGGGGGCTAGCTGGAAGTTGTGGAGAGGTAGGCCTTTGAGAGAGCCATCCTCAACTAAGGCTTTGATGTAGCACCCCAAACCTTCCGCCATTATGAAAAAAAGGAATGGGGAGAGGGGATCCCCTTGTCGAATGCCATAGGAGGGAGAAAAGGGTTAGGAGGGCACTCTATTGACAAGGATGGAGAAGAAGGTTGAGGAAGTGAGTTGCATGATCCAGGCCACCCAGAGATTATCAAAGCCAAAGGCTTTGAGGAGGGAGCTCATGTATTTCCATCTTATTATGTCAAAATATTTAGAGAGGTCGAGCTTGATGAGAATACCCAGGGTTCTTGTTGATTTCAACGAGTGAATGACCTCATGTGCCAGGATGAAATGATCCATGATTTTCCTTCCCTCCACATATCCATCTTGATGTTTGGAGATGATGTATGGAAAGGTCTGTTTGATTCGCATGACAATGACTTTAGTAATGATTTTGTAGATGACATTGCATAGTGCTATTGGCCGAAATTGCTTAGGACGTGTGACCCTTCTTCCTTTGGGATGAGAGTGAGGAAGGTGGCATTGAAGGCCGATAGAACTTACCCCGAAGTTCTGGATTCCTAAATTACTTGCTAGACTTCTTCCCTGATCAATGACCAACAATAGTGGAAGAAGCATGCCGTGAAGTCGTCTGGCCTATGAGCTTTACCTGGGAGCATCTTTTTGACTTCTTGATCCACTTCCTCTTGAGTAATTTTCTTGGTCAGTGCTTCATTTTGTTCTTGTGTGACCAGAAAGGGGATGTGCCTTGTGATCTTGCAAATAGAAGGCATTATGTATTTGATGGGCTTCATTAGAATATCCTTATAGTTGTTTGTCAATTCCTCTGCTATGCTTGCATGATCCCGGATGGGGTTTCCCTGGTTGTCTTCTAGTTGAGTGATTATGTTTATGTATATTCTGTGCACCATGGATCTGTGGAAGAACTTGGTGTTCTTTTTTCCTCCCTTGAGCCATTGTACTCTATATTTCTGCCTCCATAGTATTTCCTCTTGTTCCCGCCTCTCTTCTAGTTCTAATCAGAGCTTCTCTTCCTCCATCATCAAGTTTTTCGTTCTTTCTCCAATAATAAATAAATTTTGTATTGTTTCCAAGCATTGTTCAATTTCCTACTTCCTTTGTAAAATGTTACCAAAAATGTTCTTGTTCCAGCTCTTTAGTTGTGCCTTGAAATTTTTAAACCTTTGCTGGAATTTGTACATGCACGTGACATGATCTATTTTAGCTTGCTCCCATCATGATTTTGAGAGATTTTGAAAGTCCGAGTGAGTGAGCCAAAACTTCTCAAATATAAAGGTTTTGAGCTTGGGCATGGCCCTAGTGTTGAGATAGAGTGAGACCGACCAATGATTCCAGCCATATTTTGGGAGTATGTTGGCTTCGATGATTGGATCCTACAACATAAGTTATTTTGAGATGAGGAAACGATCTAATCTACTTGCCACATGTTGATTCCCAGATCCGTGGTTGGACAGGGTGAAGATACTATTTCTAGTTTCTATATATATTAAATTGAGTTGATCTATGAGGGTTCAGAACTTACCACTGTATTGGTCTATTCACTTGGTCCCTCTTGTATTTTCCTCCATCATGAGGATGTTGTTGAAGTCACCACTGATCAACCAATTCTGTGATCCTGACATCTTCTTTATGGTGCCTATTCTTCCCATGAACAGATCATTTTCTTGAGAATTTTGGGGCCCATAAGGATTTGTAATCATCCCTTATTTGTTAGACCCTATTACTCTGAAGTGAGCCATAAGTGTGCCCACTGTGGAAAAGGGTTTGTCTATGATGACTGTAGTTGGGTTCCATAATATTTTCATCCCCCCCATAGCCCCATTTTATTCTGTATGAGTGGAGTTACAGGTCCTCTAGCAGTGCCAGAATATGACCTTCGCTTCCTCCCTGGCACATGGTTTTTCCTGTAAAAAAAGAATGTTTGGATTCTCGACATCAATGTTGTCTCAAAGAGTCCTTTGCTTGGGTCTTCCATTGAGCCCTCTTATATTCCATGTTATGATCTTCATCATGATGAGTTATGAGGTGGATGGATATACCCTTTCGTGAGTCTCTGGATCTACCCTGAGTTTAGCATGTAGTTCCCTACCTCCTTAATGAGTTGATGTGAGGATTTGCAGCCTTGACACTTGCTTTCACGAGAGGTACATTTGAGATTAGTGGTTGGGTCTAAGGAGATCCCTATTATTGAGGTGGATCATGTGGTAGAATCTATGAAAACTTTAAGCACCTTTCTGAGTTTTTCTACTAGGATGGTTTGTAGTTCCTTTCTGTTGAAGGCCTCCTCCAATTTTTCTAGATCTATATCCACCAGATCTTATTCTTCGAGTTGAATTAAAGTGTCCCCCCCCCCTCCTATAGGTTTTCCACATTTTGTTGGGTTGTTGGGCTTGTTTCTTGATGATTTTCTTTGGTTGGTTCCATTTGATTCTTGGCTTTGCTGTTTTCCTTGTCGTGCTTGTCTTTTTTGTGTAGATTTCCTATCTCTTCTTCCTCTAGGAGTTGGTTGAGAATGTCGAAGGATTTTTTGGTAGGGATCTTCTGAGTGCTTTCTTGAGCTTGTTTTTTGGGGGGTTTTCTTTTCCTTCCTATAACTATACTATAACCTTCCTTTTTCTTCCCCTCTCCTGCTTTTGGGTTTTGGACATTCAAAGGACAACCACGAAACAGGAGACCATGCTCATGGAACTTTCTGTAGTGGAAAGGAATATGATCATAGTCCATTGTTTGATTCTAGACCTCATCCTGATATTCTAGGGTTACTAAGCCTAGTAGAGACTTCAATATGTCCATGTAGATGTAGATTTGAGTGTAGGAAGTGTATTTCCTTTTCTTAGTGGCCTCAGAAGATTTCACATATCTTCCCACGATGTTCCCTCTTCCCATGAGAATTTACTCCAAAAAAAATTCTCATGGTAGGGAATATATTCTTATCCATACCGATACCATTGTGAAATATTCTTTCTCTGGGCTGAAATGGTTCATCCATAACCTGAGGATTAGCTCCACAGAGTTGTAGAAGTATGGCCCATTATCGAAAATCATGTCCTTATCTTCCAAACTGTAGAGGATGATCGTGAAAAACCCCTTTGAGTTGAGCTGCACTTCATAGTCTTCATTAGGGTTCCACCAGTCTTTGATCCATCTCATGAGATCTCTTTCGGAAGGCCATAGGCCCAGGAAATTTCCAATGAGAGCATGCTCCCTCATAAACTAGGTTTGTTCATCGACCTTGGTTGAGCTAATGGTGTACCTTTGTAGTTTGTCCGATTGGGGAATGCATTTCCATGGTTCCCATCTATGATATGCCTTTGGATGAGACATGCTCGACTCAACTTTCATTTCTTTACTGAACCCATGTTTCTTGGCTAAGATTTGATCTCACAAGTGAGGCAATGGCTCAAAGGCAGGACACTTCGTTGTGACACACCCACCACGAAATTTAAAATTTTTCGGCCCTTTTCTTCTTTTCTTTGAGGAATAGAATTCCTCGAGTCCCTACGGGACCTAATACAGAACCTGCCATCCCTTATCTGCACTCATCTGATCAGCGGTTATGGCCACCAGCCTTAGTGGAGGGTACTCATCAACTTTCATGATACAGGGAAATCGTGATGCAGGTATTCCCTGGTTCTTTTCGGGGTTTCATCCTTCAGAATTTCGTGGCTAGCGAACACGAGGAAAACTGACCTTTGGGAGTTTTGGGCACCGAAAAGACAAAACACCAAAACCATGTGTGCCAATCCATTTCAGGACTTCGCCTATCAGGATTTTGCGATATGCGAGGACGAGACATTTGCCTCTAGTTATCCCGGGTGCCGAAACATCGAAACATTAATTCTGGGCACTCTATACTCATTTACGGGGTTTTATACTTCAGGGTTTCGAAAGTCGGGAGTTCGGGGGATGCGATGACACGAGGTCTCACATCGGGGTCTTTCGGGAGCCGAACTCTGAAATACTAACTCCAAACCTACTTCCCTATTTCGGTATTTCCACCATCGAGATTTCGGGATATGCGATGACAGGAAGTCTCACACTTAGGTTTCCCGAGAGCCAAAACTCTGAAACCTTAACATACGTATAATTGTATATATGAGTAGCTCAGACCATTTCAGGAATTCACAGACCAAGTTTTTGGGAGATGTGAGTACAAGGGAATACGCCCTTGAGTATTCCAGTTTTTGAGATGCTGAAGTCTTGTAACCTATCTGTGTATTGTTCTTTCGAGACTTCAACCATCAGGATTTTGGGATTAACGTGTACAAGAATACTGGCCCTCAGGTTTCCCGGTTGCTAAAACATTGAAACACCAAGGCTTACCCATGCTAGATCTTTTCAGGGTTTCCTACTTCAGGATTTCACGATGTGCGATGACATGAGGATCTTATCCTTAGGTATTCCGGATACCGAAATGCCATAAGTGCTGACTTAAGTCACATTATGCCATAACTAGATTTCGCAAGTTGGAATTTTTCACATCGGGACTTCGCGATACCAAATGTCGAAGATCCACACTCCTCGACTACCCGGGTGCCGAAATGCCGGTACAAACTTTCATTATAACCTTGATCAAATTCGAGGTTTCACGAATTGGAGTTTTTTGATGCATGCAGATAGGAGATCTCCCACCTAGACCTTCTGGGAGCCAAAACTCTGAAATATTGACTCTTAAACCTGTGCATATACTTCAGGATTTCTCCAGCCGGAATCTCACGGACCGGGGATTCGAGACTTGTGAGTACAAAGGGACTCGCACTTAGATATCCTGGGTACCGAAACGCTGAAGTGATTACCAGTGGTCACGTGTCCCTATCAATGAATGGTCCAAATACTTCCACAGACCCTGGGGATTTACAGTCTCGATTTCTTCGTTATTTACAAATATAAAAGGAAAGGGGTTGATACATTAATGCCCTCATTTCTTCCTTCAATATAATAGTCACGACTGACCTCAGATATTCTGACAGGATCTCGTCTGGCAATCGATACTTATCCATACGCTTCCATTTCGGGATTTCGTGAATCAGGGTTTCGGGAATTGCGAGTACAAAAGGACTCACGCTTGGATATCCCAGGTGACGAAATGCCGAAATATCAGGATTTTAAGAGGACCATTCTTCCTCGTGCAGGATTACTAATACTTGCACCATAAAATCCTCTTTCATGTTCTTGGTAAGCTTTCCAGAGAGGGTATCTTTGTGGGGAGATCTATTCCGAGTATTCCTAGGGATGAATAAGGGCATAGATTTCTTGAGGACAAACTTGAATTCTGAATTGGTTCGATATACATATATATAGTTATTTATAAACATAATCCATATGTGGTCTTTCCATTATAAACATGCAACCACCATTTTTGGTCAAAACACCACACAGGCAATCTTATAATAAAACCATTCATAACTGCATAGACTATGAGCATACATGTCAGAATATACATTTCAGGATGTGAGATATAAAAACACTTATCGGAGATAACACTAGGTGTGATTAAAACTGCTGAGAAGGGTTCTCATTTCCATCCAACCGTAGGCTCAGCGATTCTGAAAGGATTTACCACTAGCCACCCCCAAGCTGAGACCACGATGCTGCGAGACTGAGTCTCTATTCGCCAATGACCGAGAACGAAGGTTACCCTCCTTCTTCTCTACTATCACTCACTCTGCATACCTCTATTGTTCTTTTTTTCATTCTTCTTCCCTCGCGTTTGCCCTTGATCGCACACTCTTCCTGCCTTTTTCCCTTCCCGCGAGATTTCATGTGGCACGATCTCCCTCATGGTGGTCAGGTCTGAGGAATCTATGGATGGGCGGTTTACCCCCATCCCTCATTACTCATGAGGAGCCATCTACCTACCAACTTGCGAGTAATTTATTTCAGACCAACGAGCTGTTCTTGGTTCTCCGGGCTAGTGAAGACCAAATACGGTATCGATTTCGGTGGAAGTTAATGCCACCATTCCAGGTGCCTTCCACCACCTTTCTTTAGCCATCGTGGTCTCTTTTTCAGCGCCTTCCCCTCTTAACAATCCTGCAATATATATATTTACATTCATCGACCTTTTTCACAAGGTCCATTCACATCATACATTCACATTTCTAAGTTTGCCACAATACTTGGCTAGTATAGTTATTTTTACAGATTGGGGGAAACAGGGTGTTACAATTCCCTCTCCCTTAAAGGAACATCATCCTTGATGTTCTATCTATCAACATGACGTGCATGTACATATGTAAACAAAATCGGATATGCCTGTTTCATGGCATCCTCCATTTCCCTTGTAGCCTCATCTGGGCCAAAATGTCTCCACTGCACCTTGATCTGTGCAATGGTTTGTTCCAGAGCGGGGTTTCCTTTCTGTCCAGTATGCATTGAGGTTCTGGTATAAATTCTCCTTCTGGTTCCACCTGGATCACAGACCAGTCAATTATATGGTTAGCATCATGCACATATTTCTTCAATAATGAAACATGGAAAACATTATGTGCTTTTACTGTGGGAGGAAGTGCTAGCCTATAGGCTACAGGTCCCACTCTATCTAGAACCTCAAAGGGTCCAAAATACCGTGGTGATAACTTGGCACAAGCTCCCATTTTCAGGGAACTTTTCCTGGGTCTAACTCTAATATATACATGGTCTCCTGTCTTGAACTCTCTTGGAGTTCTCTTTTGGTCGGCATAACTTTTCTATCAGTTTTGAGTGACCTTCAGATTTTGTTTTATCTGAGTCACTTGCTATTCCATTTCTTTCAACATGTCGGGTCCAAAATAAATCTTGTTTATAGGATTACTCCAGCTGATTGGAGTGTTACATGGCCTACCATAGAGGACTTTGAAGGGACTCATCTTTAAGGATGCTTGGTAGCTGTTGTTGTAGGCGAATTCTACCAGTGGCAGGTAGTCTTCCCACTTCTTGGGTTGATGCATTACATGCATCCTTAACATGTCCTCTAATATTTGATTTACTCTTTCTGTCTGTCCGTCGGTTTGAGGGTGATAGGCGGTGCTAAACATCAACTTGTTCTCTAAACTAGCCATCAGTGATTTCCAAAAGTTGGAAGTAAATTTTGTGTCTCTGTCAGACACGATCTCTTTTGGCATACCATGTAGTCTGAATATCTCTTTCATAAATACCTGGGCGATATCTATTGCCTTGCAAGTTGATTTGACAGGGATGAAATGAGCGGACTCGCTCAATTTATCCACCACCACCATAATGGTGTCATTCTGTTTGGTCGTGATTGGTAACCCAGTGATGAAATCCATGGAGATGGTTTCCCATTTCTACTCGGGGATTGGTAAAGGTTGCAATAAACCTGCTAGGTGTTGGTGTTCTGCTTTAACCTGTTGGCATTCTATGCATTTGGCCAAGTACTTGGCTATGTCTTTTTTCAATCTAGGCCAATAGAATTGTTTCCTGGTGGCCGTGATCATCTTATGGTATCCTGGATGACCAATATAGGGTCTCTTAAGTAGTTCATCTAATATGAACCTCTTCAAGTCGTCACAATCGGGAATGTACGATCTTCTTCTGCAAGTGAGCAGACCTCCTTCGGTCATTTGGTAGCCTTCATATTTTACTCTGACGGGTTCTTTCTGTAGGTACAAGGTCACGGTCTGGGTAAAGGGATCTGTTTCTTGTGCATTTCTGATTCTTTCCTTGACATCCGTCTCGCAGGTGCTCACTGCTGCCAGGTGAATAGTTTTCACACTTCTACTAAGGGCATCGACCACCCTATTTTCTTTCCCTTTAATGTGTTTGATTTCAAAATCAAACTCGCTAAGGAGGGTCATCCACCTAGCTTGTCTGGCATTAAGCTTCGGTTGGTCAAATAGATATCGCAACCCACAGTGGTCTGTCATAAGTACAAATTTCCTTCCTAGGAGGTAATGTCTCCACATTTTTAAGGCGTGTACTATAGCAGCCAGCTCTAGATCATGAGCCACATAGTTGAATTCATGTTCGTTTAGTTTCTTAGATTCATAGTAGACCACATTTCCTCTCTACATAAGGACTCCTCTGATCCCTTCCTTATAGGAATCTATGCACATGAGGAAATTTGTTTCGGGGTCGACGATCTTCAACATGGGGTCATGGGTCAGTAGATGTTTCAAGGTTTGAAATCTTTCTTCACATTTCTGTGTCCACATGAATTTTGTCCCCTTCTTTTGGAGGGCAGTGATTAGACAACCAATATTGGAGAACCCTTTTATAAATCTCTTATAGTAACTTGCTAATCCCATAAAGGATCTGATATCCGAAACATCCTTCGGTTTTGTCAGGGTTTACTGCTACCCCTTCTTCGGACAGAACATGACCCAAGTAATGTATTTCCTTCTGGAAGAAGTCACATTTGCTGAATTTAGCATAGAGATGATGTTCTCTTAGCACTTGCAACACAAGCCTAAGATGTTATTCATGCTCTTCTCTATTCTTGGAGTAAATTAATATATCGTCAATAAAAACCAGCACAAATTTGTCTAGGAATTTACTGAGTACATTGTTCATCAAGCACATGAAAGTGGCAGGGGCATTGGTTAACCCAAATGGCACTACCACGAACTCATAGTGACCATACCGTGTCCGGAAAGCAGTTTTTATGGATGTCTTCACCCTTGATTCGGACTTGATGGTATCCCGACCTCAAGTCAATCTTTGAGAAAATAGACACACCTCCCAATTGATCGAACAGATCATCGATCCTGGGTAAGGGGTACTTGTTCTTTATGGTTACCTTATTGAGTTGTCTATAATCTATACACAGTCTAAGGGTACCGTCCTTCTTTTTCACAAACAGGACTAGTGCTCCCCATGGAGACACGTTGGGTCAAATATAGCCTTTATCCATCATTTCTTTTAATTGCAGTTTGAGTTCAACTAACTTAGGTGTGCTCATTTGGTAGGGTGTCCTAGACACCGACACCGCTCCCAGTGTGAGTTCTATCGAGAAGTCTATGTCCCTTCTTGGAGGTAGACGCGGTACCTCTTCCAGAAACACATCTATGTATTCTCTCAGGGTAGGGTGATCTTCAAGGCTTGGTTTGTCACCTTCAATTGTTGTCAATACTTGTATTGAATATAGGGGACATCCCTTTTGGAAATAGTTTCTCATTTGCAGAGCCAATATTTGTCTCACTAAGACAGGTTTTCGGATCCCTTGAAGGGTTATCTTTTTCCCTTCTTTACTTACACATTCTAAGGTTTTATGGTAACAGTCCAATCTGGATTTATGGGTAGCTAGCCAGTCCATGCCAATCAATAGATCATACGATCCTAGGGGTAAAATGTTAAGGGTTGCTTGGGTGGGAAATTTACCCAACATTAATTGGCAGGCTAGTATGACCTCTACTACCCTTCTTTTGGTTCCAGTGGCTAACTATACCAACCATGGCTTGGTATGTTTTTGTGGCTGTAGTTTACACTTATCAACAACTTTAGGGGCTATATAACTCAAATTTGAACCAGGGTCAATTAGAAAAGACACTAGATGGTTGGAAATCATACCTTCTATTTCCACCATTGAAGCTTGGTGGTCAGCTTGGTTATTATCCAAGGCTGCATAAATTTGCGGCACACTCCTGGCCACATCATTGATGGTAGTAGCTTCGTGGATGTTATAAATCCTCTGACTATTCTGTTGTCGGTGTGGACAGTCTCTCAATAGATGTTCTTCCCCGCAACCCCAACATTTCAAAGGTTCTCTCTTTGGGTTATCAATCTTCACTGATATGGGTCCAAAATTTTTGTTTTCGCTCAAGGAGGGAAAATTGTACTAGTGCATACTCTGGGATGGGAAGCTCATTCTTGGATTCTTCGTATAGTTCTTAATTCCTAGGGATTTAATCCCCTTTTTTTGAAATCTTGAACTATTCTTCGGTTTCCATCCTTCGCAAGGTTATGCTCGATGCCCAAACTATTCATGACAATAGGTTTCCTTTCGGATAGTGTCTTGTAGGGTCTTTGGCTCATCAAATTCAATTCTATTCTGATAGTCCTTAGGTAGTCCACTGATGAAGTGTTTCACCTTTTCCTTTTCCACTTTTATATAAGGTACATACCTCAAAAAATTGAGGAATTTGTTGACATATTCTTCTATAGTGAGTTGTCCCAGTTTGAGTTCATAAAAATCTTTAGTCTTCTCGTCGAAATATTTTTCTGAAAAATACTTCTTCCGGAAGTATTTCTCAAATTGCTTCTAGGACAGGTCCTCTTCGCGAACCCCTTTTACATTCTTAAAATATTCCCACCAAATGGAAGCCTTTCCATTAAAGTTGAAGGTGGCTACTCGGGCCTTCAAATTTTTGGAAAAGTTGTGGACTCTGAAATATATCTTTAGTCCAAGCAGCCAGGCCTCTGCTTCCTCTCCCTTGTTTATTTCGCCGTCAAAGGAGGGTGGTTTGTCTTTTCTGAATTCTTCGAATTTATGACCTTTGGAAAGATTTTACTTCTTCTGTTTCCTTCGGGAATAGGAATTGGTTCTGCTGCTAGAAGAGCCCTCCAAATCGCCAGCTCCCTTCGCAGAGGAATCATCCAACGCTTGTCCTTTAACTCTGGGGTGGACCTTTTTCGAGGTGCTCCTCTCGGTGTGGCCACTAATACGACCATGTTTTTGTGTCTCAGGTTCATGCTGCATTTGTCTTTGTAAGTCAGATAAGCTCTACAGTAAAACTGCATTAACTTCAGTTTGTTTTTCTTGTTCTTTCATCATCCTTTCATTGTCAGCCTTGCAGCTTTGCAATTCGACCATGAGGCTCCTCACAGTTTTGGCTAGATCTGGAGGGGTCCCTATTTCCCTCCTTTCATCAGAATCTTTGTCTCGATTGTGGGATCCCTCTCCCACCTCTTGGTGAGTCACCATTCTATGCGTCTGTAATTTTTCCGCGGTTGATCGTTCGCTTGGGTGCAAAAGACAAATGTTGGTTGTTAGTCAATATTTAGATACATTTTTGTAACCCGCGCATAATTCATTTTTTTTTCTTTCACATGCATACACTCGTATTTTTTTTTATTTTTTTTTCATTTTCAAACTTTGACCTTTGAATTTAAGAGGGTTAAGACAGAGGGTTACTTTTTTTTTTTTTAGGAGTATTTCGAACGGAGCTCCTGTGCAACTTTCTCATGAGCCCAAGTAGGCCAAGTGCTGTAACCATGCTCTGATACTAATTTGTGACACACCCACTATGGAATTTAAAATTTTTTGACCCTTTTATTCTTTTCTCTGAGGAATAGAATTCCCCGAGTCCCTATGGGACCTGATACAGAACCTGCCATCCCTTATCCGCACTCGTCTTATCAGCAGTTATGGCCACTGGCCTTAGAGGAGGGTACTCATCGAATTTAACGATACAGGGAAATCGTGATGTAGGTATTCCCTGGTTCTTTTTGGGGTTTCATCCTTCAGAATTTCACGGCTAGCGAACATGAGGAAAACTGTCCTTTGGGAGTTCCAGGCACCGAAAAGCAAAAACACCAAAACCATGTGTGCCAATCCATTTCGGGACTTCACCAATCGGGATTTCATGATATGCGAGGAAGAGACATTTGCCTCTAGTTATCCTAGGTGCCGAAACACTGAAACATTAATTCTAGGCACTCTATACTCATTTACGGGGTTTTATACTTTAGGGTTTCGCAAGTCGGGAGTTCGGGGGATGTAATGACACGAGGTCTCACATCGAGGTCTTCCGGGAGCCGATCTCAAAAATACTAACTCCAAACCTACTTCCCTATTTCAGGATTTCCACCATCGATATTTTGGGATATGCGACGACAGGAAGTCTCGCACTTATGTTTCCCGGGAGCCGAAACTCTGAAACCTTAACATATGTATAATTGTATATATGAGTAGCTCAGACCATTTCAGGAATTCGCAGGCCGGGTTTTCGGGAGATGCGAGTACAAGGGAATACGCCCTTGAGTATTCCAATTTTTGAAATGTCGAAGTCTCGTAACCTATCCGCGTATTGTTCTTTCAAGACTTCACCCATCGGGATTTCAGGATTGACGTGTACAAGAAGACTGGCCCTTGGGTTTCCCGGTTGCCAAAACACCTAAACACCAAGGCTTACCCATGCTAGATATTTTCAAGGTTTCCTACTTTAGAATTTTGCGATGTGCGATGACATGAGGATATTATCCTTGGGTCTTCCATATACCGAAATGTCGAAAGCACCGACTCAAGTCACTTTATGCCATAACTAGATTTCGCAAGTCGGAATTTCACACATCAGGACTTCGTGATACCAGAGGTCGAAGATCCACACTCCTCGACCACCCAGGTGTCGAAAAGATGGTACACCCTTTCATTATAACCTCGATCCAATTCGAGGTTTCACGAATCGAAGTTTCGCGATGCATGCAGAAAGGAGATCTCGCACCTAGACCTTTCGGGAGCCAAAACTCTGAAATACCGACTCTTAAACCTGTGCATATACTTCAGGATTTCTCCCATTGGAATCTCGCGGACGGGGAATTTGGACTTGTGAGTACAAAGGGACTCACACTTAGATATCCTGAGTACCAAAACACCAAAGCGCTTACAGGCGGCCGCGTGTCCCTATCAATGACTTATAATCTGGTGAATTATATCTTGAATGCTTCATAAGTGGCTTAAAGGAGGCAATTCATGTTCATGTTTTCATGCATCATCCTATTACTTGGTCACAGTCATGAAAATTAGCATTGGAAGATAAGACCATTCTTCAGGAACAACCCCTTCATTCTTTAGTCCCCAACTGTCCTCGTCTAGGGGCTACCACTTCTCCTACTCAAACCTTGAAGGTTCAAAAGGTGTCTCCAACAGAAATGGCAGAACATAGGAAACAAGGGATTTGTTATTACTGTGATGAAAAATATGTGCCAAGACATAAATGTCATGAACAAAAGTTCTTCCATATTGATGGGCCAAAATACCAAATGTCATATGAGGCCCCCAAGCTAGAGGATACTAAGCCCACTCTGCCCCTCTCAGAAGTCGTTTCTCCTCCTGTGGAAATGAAAGATCATGTCATCTCTCTCCATGCCCTTGTTGGTATTTCTTCCCCACATAAATTAAATATCAAAGGCTACATCAAATAGTGGTCGGTAGTAGTGTTGATTGATAGTGGAAGTACCCATAATTTTATTCATCGCAGGGTTATCAAGGATGTCAATTGTTTTATTCAACTAGTTTCAAATTTTCAAATTCTCATAGATAATGGTGGTACAATGAAATGTGGGGCCGTTGTGAGAATGTCAAACTCCAAATGGGAGATTATACCCTAAAAACTCATATGTTTTCCATTTCCATGGGTGGTTATGATATTATCTTGGGTGTTGAATGGTTGTGCACTTTGGGACCAATTACCATGAATTATCAGGAGTTATATATGTGCTTTACTCAAGAGGATCATACCTATACCCTACGCGCCTTGAATGTTGGGTCCCCATAAATTATCATCTCTCATGGAATGGAGAAACTCTCGAAGAAAGGTCATCATGGGTTGATTTCCCAATTTAATTCCATCCAAGTATAAGAGCCATCATCCCCCACAATCCATCATGACCTACAACTCATCCTGGACAAGCACCACTGGGTCTTTGAGACACCCATGACATTACCCCCCTCCCAGGGTGAGCACGATCACAACATCCCTCTTCTTTTGGGTAGTCAACTCCCCAATGTACACCTATACAGGTACCCCTTTTCTCAATACAATGAAATAGAAAAACTAGTGTAGAAATTGTTGGAAATCGGGGTAATTCACCCAAGTACCAGTCCATACTCCTCCCTTGTTGTAATGGTCCTAAAGAAAGAATTTTTTTGGAGCATGTGTCCAAATTTTTGCACCCTTAATAAATTGACCATTAAGGATAAGTTTCCCATTCATGTCATTAATGATGATCTCTTATGAGCTCCAGGGTCTTGTTTCTTCACCAAATTGGACCTTTTCTCCAGCTATCACTAGATTAGGATGAAGGAATAATATATTCCGAAGATCACTTTCAGAACTCATGAAGGCCATTATGAGTTCTTGGTAATTCCTTTTGGTCTTTGCACTTCTCCATCTACCTTCCAAAGTCTCATGAATAAAATTTTGAAGCCCTACCCTCAGAAGTTTGTTTTGCTTTTCTTTGATAACATTCTTATTTATAGGATCACTTGGAATTCCCATCTTCAACATGTGGACAAACTACTCCAATTTTTATGGGACCATCTATTGTTCATAAAAAATTCCAAGTTTTATTTTGGGGCAAGTGAGGTCTAATACTTGGGACACATTGTCAGTCATGATGGAGTACGTGTGGACCCCACCAAGAATCAAGCCATGTAGGATTGGCCATGTCCTAATACCTTGAGAATCCTTCAAGGTTTATTTGGCCTCACAGGATATTACAGGAAATGTTTCCACAATTATGGAAAAATTGTGTGGCCATTGACGAACCTTCCTAAGAAGAATGCATTTTAGTGGACCCCTGCAGTAGAGAAATCCTTCCTATATTTGAAGTAGGAAATGTGTACTAGCCTCATCTCAGAAGTCCCTGAATTCAGAAAATTGTTTGTTGTTGAATCAGATGTGTCAGACACTGGCATTAGTGTAGTTCTTACCCAAGATGGCCGACCTCTTTCTTTCACTAGCCAGGCTTTGAGTGGTCGCAATTTGGGAAAATCTACATATGAAAAGGAAATGATGGCCATTATCCATGTTGTGTACACTTGGTGACCATATCTATTAGGGATTTGTTTTTAGATCAAAACCAATAACCATAGTCTCAAGTATTTCCTCAAGCTAAGGTTTTCATCCCTAGAACATAATAAGTGGTTGACCAAAATACTAGGCTATGATTTTGAGATCATCTATAAGAAAGGAAAATAAAATGTCGTGCTAGATGCATTGTCTAGAAAATATAAAGATGAAGTTTCCATCTTTGATCTATCATTATCAATCCCTCATTGTATTGACTAAGTTCGGTGTTAATGTCTCGTTCATCCCACTATCTCGTAGATAATTCAATGACTTCAAACTGACACTAGTCCTCCCACTGGCTATACTTGGAAAGCCAGTGTACTTAGATATAATGACTGCCTACTTTTGTCTCAGGATTCAACACTCAAGCCAAGGATCTTAAATGAGTTTCATTCTTATGCCCTTGCGAGTCACTCAGGCTTCCAAAATACCTATGCTCATGCTCACCGCTCTATTTTTTGGGAAGGTATGAAGAATGATATCCTCAACTTTTTCACTGAATGTGATGATTGTCAACACAATAAAGGTGAAATTGTCAAGACCCCCATAGCTCTCCATCCATTACCCATTCCAACTTCTATTTGGACTGACATCTCGATGGAATTTATAGTGAGCCTTCCCAAAGCAGGTAACAAGTCAGTCATAATGGTAGTGGTCGAACTCCTCTCTAAGTAAGCACATTTTTGTGCCTTACCACACCCTTTTACACCAACTCTAGTTGCACAAGTTTTCATTGATCAAATTTTCAAGTTGCATGGCATGCCAACATCCATTGTATCTGACTGTGACCTGACCTTCACCAACACCTTTTGGTAGGAATTTTTCAAATTACAGGGCACACAATTGAGCATGAGCATGCCATACCACCCACAAATAGATGGCCAAATAGAAGTGGTCAATAAGTGTTTGGAAACTTACTTGTGTTCTTTTTTTTTAGACAAACAACATCAGTGGGTGCAATGGCTACCACTCGCAAAATGGTGGTACAACACTTATTATCATATAGCCACCAAAATTACACCATATGAAATGATGTATGGCCAACAACCCCTATAGTAACTTCATATGTTCCAAGAACATCAAAGGTCCTGACTATTGAT
>JZKD02S2209387.1:458324-489554 GCA_000966675.3 Picea glauca | reverse complement strand
TTCTAGAAGGATCTTCCTCTAGATGCTTCTCTTAATAGACATATTTAGTATAAATAAGGGTCGAGGGTATGAAAACCCTAGCTGGGAGATTATTGTAATAGAGCATTGCTCGACTGGAGGTTTCCCCCTCGAAGAGGCCTGTGAACATTTCTTTCTGAATCAAAGTGCTATTTCAGTTGTTGTTCTCATATTATTTCTGTGTTATTGTGGATGATTATGCTAGTTATATTACTGTTATTCTTCCATTCCTAGCATTTTATTTCTGTTCTGCGTATTTATTAGATCTGGTATCTTGCAAAGGAAATCTCCTAAGAATAATTCACCTCCACTTGTGCTCTTCCTTTCATCCACACAGTTAGCCCAATCAACATCTGAATAGACTAATAGTTGAAAATTATGACTCCTAGGATACCATAGGCCATAGTCCATTGTTCCTTTCAAGTATCTGAATATTGTTTTGACAGCTAACAAATGACTCTATTTAGGTGCAGCCTGATACCTTCCTATTATTATAACAACATGCATTATGTTTGGAAGAGATGTTGTGATGTACAATAGGCTACCTATCATAGATCTATATGAACTCTGATCAACATCAGGTGAGTCGTCATCCTTGATTAACTTGCATCCAATGACCATAAGTGTGCTCATAGGTGTGGAATATTCCATTTGAAACCTTTTCAAAATTTATCTTAGATATTTCTCTTGAGAAATAAATAATCCTTCAGACCTCTGATTAATTTGCAGACCAAGGAAAAATGACATCTCCCCTACCATAGACATTTCAAATTCAGATTGCATGGCAGAAGCAAACCATTGTACCAATGAAGCATTATTGATTTTGAAAATGATGTCATCTACATAGACCAACACAATGAGCAAATCATCACCCTTTGTCGTAATATATAGATTGATTTCAATTGTTCCTCTCTTGAACCGTTTGTCTTGAATATACTTATCCAGTTTGTAATACCAGGCACAAAGGGTTTGTTTTAACACATATAAGGCTTTCTTTAGCTTGCAGATAAAGTCAGGGTTATCTGACAGTTAGAAACCCTCTAGTTGTTCCATATAGACTTCTTCTTTTAGATATCCATTTAGAAAATATGACTTGACATCCATTTGATAGACTTTAAACTATTTATGACAAGCATAGGCAAGAAACATTATGATAGATTCTAATCTTGCTACGAGTGCAAATGTTTCATCAAAATCCAGTCCTGCTATTTGAGCATATCCTTTGCAGACCAGTCTAGCCTTATTTCTTACAATATTTCCTTGCTCATTCATCTTATTTTTGTAGACCCATTTTGATCTTATTAAATTTTTATTTGTTGGCCTAGGAATGAGCTCCCAAGTGTCATTCTTTTCAATCTGGTCCAATTCCTCATTCATTGATTTTAACCAATTTACATCTTTACTGGCTTCATTAAAGTTCTTGGGTTCCACCATGGATATGAAAGCTATATTTGATTGCTTAGTGTCTTTCATTATCCTTCTCCTGGTTTGTACACCTTTTTCCATCTCACCAATTATCTGACTTTCAGGATGATTCTTTTGAGTAATTTTGGAGGAGGGATTTGATGTTGATTGTTGTCCTGACTCTTCTTGTTTGGGTGTCTCTTCCCCATATGATTCTTGGACCTGTTCATCTTCAGTTTCAGTTGTGTCCTCTGTAGTAGACTCAATATTGCTCACCTCTCTTACTCAGACTCCTTCATCAACCTTTAAATCAATGAAATCAACTAATTTATGCAATATTTTATTAAAGCATCTATATCCTTTACTATTGGTAGCATATCCTAAGAATATGCCTTCATCACCCCTGTCATCATACTTGCCAAGGTTTTCATTATTATTCTTTTTGTAGCACTTACTCCCAAAGACTTTGAAGTGTTTGATTGAAGTAGGTCTTCCATACCACAATTCATAAGGTGTCTTGTCACTGTGTGGTCTAAGGTGGGTTTTGTTAAGAACATGGACTATTGTGTGTATTTCTTCTGCCCAGTAGGTTTGACCAATGTTCTTCTCATTCATCATTGACCTGGCCATTTGCTGCACTATTATGTTTTTCCTCTCAACTACTCCATTTTTCTATGGAGTTCCTGGGATTGTGTATTCTCTCTTGATCCCATGTTTATCACAAAATTCCTTGAAATCACTTGACATAAATTCTCCTCCTCTGTCTGATCTTACTACCTTTAACCTCTTACCTGTTTGATTCTCAGTTAAAGTCTTAAATATTTTAAATTTCTCAAATGCTTCAGCTTTTTCTTTGAGAAAAGAAACCCAAGTAAGTCTGGAGTAATCATCAATGATCAGCATAAAGTAGTTTTCCTTCCTTGTGCCTTCCTATCTTGATGGTCCACATAAATCCATATGAACTAATTGGAGTGGTTTATTTGTTGAAGTAGATCTCTTGGATTTAAATCGTCTCCTGGTTAGCTTTCCTACTTGGCAGGGTTTACACACAGAGTCTTGTGGCTTTTATATTCATGGAAGATCTTTTACTGCCTCAAGTTTTTTTTAGCTTGATTAAGTGATCAAAGTTTATATGTCCATGTCTCCTATGCCATAACCAAATTTCATCATGTTTTCTTAGATGACACTCTTATCTATCTTCTTTCAGCGCATATACATTATTATATTTCCTTATGCCTTTAGTCACCACTTGTCCTGAGTTTACAGACTTTATCTTGCAATCCTTGGAAGTGAACAAGACTTCACATCTTCTGTCACACATTTGACTTACACTGAGAAAATTATCTTTCAGCCTATCTACAAGTAAAACATCCTCGGATTTTCCTTTTTCGTTACTTAAACTCACCATCCCTTTACCCTTGATTTTACCTGGTTCATCATTTCCAAAGGTTACATTTCCTATCTTGATTTTACTTATAGATAGAAACTTATCCTTGTCTCCAGTCATGTTCTTGGAACATCCACTATCTATATATCAAGGGTATTTTTGTTTTTGAGCTGAAAGTACTAGACCACACTTGTCATTTTCTTTCTTCTTCCAAACCTTGACATTTTCAGCAGAGGGATTCAAATCTGACTCATAGTTCCTTAGGCGATAGTCTGCAGATTTATGTACATAGTTATGGCATGTGTGACATTTTGGTTCATTGAATAAAGGATCATAATGATTGTTATTCTTAACTTGTTATTTTTTCCCAGCCATTACATGATTTGCAGTTTGTGGTTGTTTGTTACTTGGATATCTCATTCTTTGTTGTGGTAGATATCTATTCCTTGAATGTTTTGATTTCTCATATTTAAATCTTAAAGAACAGTTTACAACTTTGTGACCAAAGTTAGAATAGAAAAAACAATATCCATAGAAAAATCCTTTGTACCTGGAAAATGGTTTTCGTTTTTGAGCAGGTCGATTTCTTCCATGATGATGATTTCTTTGAGCAGAGGGTGCATTATTTCTTTGTTCTAAAATTTAGTTTTGGTACTTTTTCTTTCACTCTTCCTTGGCGGCTGATTATCTTTCTTTGCTTCTCTATATTTTTTGTTGTCAATGAATGTAGATTTGACAAACTTGATGGATTCTTTGTTGCTTGGTTGGCCACTACTTGTTCCTTCTTCATAACCCAAACCAATTTTCAAATTTGGATTCCTTTGTTGATTCAGAATGAGGGCTAATCCTTCCGAGGCTTTAATAATCGGAAGATTTTGGAGAAACAATGCTTTAAACTTCTCCATCTATTTTCTGTTTTTTACTACCTCTTCTTCCAAGGCTTCAAATATTACCTTATTTTCTAATAACTGTTGTTTTAGAATTTCCTCTATTTTCTTTGCCTCTTATAATTCCACTTTTAGCAGGAAAAAGTCTTCATCAGGTTCTTTATTATCTTTCTCGATCTGTATCAACAATTTTTTTTTTTTTCTTCTTAGATATGAGTCTAGCAATTTCTTCTAGAGCACTGATTAGTTCTTCTTCCAAGTCAACCATAGCTTCTTCATCGTCAACATCACTTCCTGTGATTTATTATCATAATCCTCTTTGTCCATAAGCATAAATTCATTAATCTTATCTTCAAAGGAAGAGTCACTATCTGTGTCTTCTGAAGAGTCATCATTGTTTACACATAAACTTTTCTTTTTACCAAATCTCTTAGGTTTGTACTTCTTTTTACCTTCAGAATTATGATCTTGTTTCTTGTGTGGACACTTAGATGAAAAGTGACCTATATTTCCACAGTTTAAACATTTGAAGGGAAATTTTCATTGGTACTTGCCTGATCCTTTCTTTACTCTTCTCACAATTTTTTCTTCAATTTCATCAGTCTTAAAATCCTCATTCTTATCTGCTTTAAATGATGCTTCTCTAGAGATGGGTTTATCTTTAACTATCCTCATTTCATATGTAGTCAATGATCCTAGAAGTTGGTCAAAAGACAAATATTTTAGATCATTAAGTTCTTCTATAGCAAAAACCTTTGGGTTGAACCTATCTGGCAGAGATCTCAAAATTTTTTGAACTAAAGAGGCTTACTCATTTTTTTCACCAAGTTCTTTCATTGCATTTACTAGTTCTTCAACTCTCATAAAGTACTTCCCAACCATTTCATCCTCTTTCATCTTTAGTTGTTCAAATTGTACTATATGGGTTTGAAGCTTGGCATCCTTTACCTTCTCATTGCCTTCATAATTGCTAATGAGTTTGTCCCACATTTCATTGGAAGTTTCTAAGTGCATAACTTTTACAAATTCTACTTCTGCAACCCCACTCAGAATATAATTCATAGCCTTAGCATTGAAGCTGAATTCTAGCTTGTCATCCTTATTAGCTAGTACAATATTCTTTACATAACTAGTCTCTGGTACCAAATGATAAAAGGGACCTGCTCTGGTACCAAATGATGGACAACTGAGAGGGGGGGTGAATCAGTTGTTACGGTGCTTAAACAATTATTCCCATTTCAAACTTTTATAGAACACTCAATGACGATCATGATGATGCAGGGAAGTAAGCAATAAAATATTAAACATCAATCACACCCATGAAATATATAGAGATATATATTTCTTGAGGAAACCCATAAAGGGAAAAACCTCTTCTTCTTGATATGATAAGTAATCTTTATTTTATTTACATTATCATTATTATGATCTCCAACTCCTCTTGAGGCTACAACCTCTATTTTACAAGCAACAACATGATGAGAGCACCAACTCTCTAGTTTCTCTAGAACCTAATAGAAGGAAGCACCAACTCCTTGAGTGTTCCATCACCAACTGGATGGAAGCACCAACTTCCAGTCACACAGGCACCAACCTGTATAACAGAGAAAAATAGTTCTCCCTTGCACCACCCTCCCACCCTGGTTTTTCTGGCTGCAACCAGATGGAAGCTATGACTCCCTGTGTTCAAGAACCCACTTGAAACTCTAAGGACAACAGTCCTCCCTAGCACCTTCGTACCGCCCTGAAATATAAATATTTTATTTTATTAAATTTATCAAAGCGATACAACATTTATCTATGGCTTACCAGTCTCATCATTGTTCTACTATACTGCTTTTCTCTGCCTGCATCAGTGTCTTCCTGCTTGCATGTACTTTCTCTTTTTGTTCTTTTGTGTTTTATCCTCTGTAGAGTTTCTATGCTCTGCTCTTTTCCTCCTACGCAACTTTGATTATTCTATGTGCTACGCCTCTTATATAGTCTTATGGTCCTTTGTAAAACAAGATTCTTTCCACATGTAGAAACTATCGAAGGGCTATACCTCACTTCTCTGTTCTGCATAACATTCACATGCTAAGTCCTCTTCCAGATCATCCGAGAAACTCTTCAAATTTTCTAGACGCTATGCTCAGTCTGTTCACCATGAATGGTCATTCATCGTGAGATTATTCTAGCATTACTGGCAGTAACAGTCTTTGACATTTTTCAATCTGTTGATTGTCTCTATGATTAATCTTCATACCACTGGCAGTTACCTCAATATTCTTCAGCTCCTCTAGCAATCACATTGAGATTCTTCGAATTCTCTGGTAAATGCAATCAATCATTTTCCGCAGTTACAATCAATCTGTCTCTAGCAGTTGCTGAGAGAACCTCCACATGCTCATGCTTTTGGTGCCTTTTCCCTTCCTGAGAAAAAATTCACAATGGGCATTAGCTTTTCTAGCTAAGACCCTTTCTTTCATGTGACCAATGGCTATGACCTAGGGCCAAGCACTAGGGTGCTTCGCGATTTCGTGTTTCATGATCTTCTGCTGCGAGTTTCCTTGAATCTCCCAACTCAGGATTTGCGAAGTGGAGCTTAGAAACATGCTATCTCCTCCCTTATTTTCATCAATGTGACCATGGTCGTGACCACAGGCATAACTTCATAAGCTACGCTTGCCAGATCCACAATACATATCTCTCCGTGATTCAACGGTTGAGATCTCCTTTTCACATTTTGTGACTTCACGATTTGCGATGTCGAAGATTGTATCACCACCCTTATTCTAATTCTCGAACTTGTGATTGCGTTGGATCAACAATCCATGATCATCTGTGATCCAATAGCCTAGATCATTTTGCGACTTTGCATTTTGGAGATTCTACTGTGAGTTGCCTCAATTCCCCCAACTAGTGAGATCATAAATACTCCATATCAGATCAATGATCCAGATATTTCCCTTTGATCGATGATTGTGATCAAATTGTGATTTCGTGTTTTGCGATTTCCTGCTATGAGTTTCTTTGAAACTCCCAACTTATGAAACTCTGAGTTGGAGCTTAGCAACATGCTATCTCCTTCGCCAATGTGACCATGGCTATGACCACGGGCCAAGAATATGAGTTCTTTGTGACTCGCAATGTTATAGGTTAGAGAACCCCCCTTCTTCTGATTCCTCAACTCCCAACTTCAATCACCTCAAATCAATGGTCTGAGATTTCCCATCACTCAACGGTCGTGATCACCTTCTGCATTTCAGGATTTCACGAGTTCTTGTCTGACGTGGTCCTTGCTGACGTGGTATTGTTGATGTGGTCTACAACTATCCTTTCTTATGTGGATCTCCTCTCATGGCACATGTTCTTATCTTGGATCTGACAGCCCAGATTATTCCTCATTCCAACGATCAATATATCCTCTTCATGAACTCAGACTTCACGAGTTCCTGCAACTATGCCTTTGAATTTTCCAGTTTGCAAGTCATCGAAATGATGATCTCTCGCCACATGTCCTCTGGATCATTGACTCATATCTCATATCAACTTCCTATGGTTACTATACGTTGATCTAATGAACATCGGGTATTCAGGATTGGTGATCCAATGGCCATGACGAAATCGCGAACTCGGACTTCACGAATTCTCGCTTCTCATATCTAGACTCTGTTTTAATGACCTAGATCCTTCATAGTGCTCGATCCAATGATCATTGTTGCTCCTCCTCAAGATATTTGGCTTTCTCAAATATATAAGTGTCAAAGGCCATGACCTTTGATCATTCTTCAAGCCTTGATGTATGGGATCTCATCTGCACGTCTCAGAACACTATCTCTCCTGAGCTTTGGCAATGAAGTTAACCTCAGCCCTGGTGCACACTTGCGCTCTACATTCAACTCTACACTATCTCTTCTGAGCTTCTCTGGATTTCTCTTCTGCGTCTTCCCAAAAGACTTTTGGTGCCTACCTGGCACTTTCTGCCTATAATCATGCCATCGTTGTTGTTGTTCTTTCTTGAATACATGCCATCGTCATTGCAGTTATTACCATCAATGACAAGAACACTCTTCTTGTAAACATGCCAACATTGAAAAGTTTCTACAAGGTAGGTAAGTTACCCTCACATCTCTAAAGGAAAACTTCCACATGGCCCAAAATCATATGAAGCAACAAGTTGACCCGAAGCACCCTGAAAGGGTTTTCCAGGAGGGTGATCGGGTGTTTCTCTGACTCCAACCTTACAAGAAAACATCACTCAAATATCAGGGTCATCACAAGGTGGCACCCAAATTTTATGGCCCCTATTAGATTCTCAAATGCATTGGTCCATTTGCCTACAAACTTGCACTTCCAGCTGCCTCCAAAATACATCTGGTGTTCCATGCTTCTTGTTTGAAGAAAGTGGTGGGTTAGAATTTTTGAGTTCAAAACATCCTACCTGAACTATATGAAGAAGTCTCCATTTGGCTGTAGCCCGAATCTATCCTCAACTTGTGAGAGCGTCACCCATGGGGTTGAACTATCAAATAAGTGTTAATCAAATGGAAGGATACATCTATAGAAGATGCAACATGGGAACCAACTTCCATACTGCAATAGTTTCCACATCTTCAGCCTTGAGGACAAGGCTACTTTTGAAGGGCAGGTGGGCATGTTAGGATCCATCCCTAACCCCTCGTAGTTAGTCATTATTTAGTTGTATTTGTAATAAGTGGTCAACCCTCATTATTATCGGGACCAAAATTAGTTAGGAGGTTGGTTAGTGGAATATTATAAATTAATTATGGATAACACATGGTATTGTCCCTTGGTATTGACCCGTGGTATTTATGGTTGTGAACTATGTTTAAAGAATGCATCTCTCCATTGTAATTTGTTGAGGATTATTGTAAGAGAGATCTACTCATTTGGAGGTTTTCCCCTTCAAGAGGCAAGTGAACTAATTTTTTTGTGATATCAATATTCTATTTTTTCTCTATATTTGATGTTCATGTTACTTGCGCAATATATTTTCTTATCTGTTAACTATTCCAGGTATATCAAACTTTCTCTTACTTATTTTCTCTATTTTTCAATATGATCACTTCACCACATATTGCAAAATCTCAACCTATCAAATGGAGGTCTAGAAAATTCACCCTAGATAGTCTTTATGAGCATATAGAATCCACATAGAACCATTAGAAAAAAGGAGAGAAGAAAGAGGAGAGAAAGTCCAAACAAAGTTATAGGAAATTCTTGATAATATATTGTTAGGAGACAATATTCAAACATAGATAGAGAATAGAATATTAGGCTTCAAGACTTAGTTGTATAAAATGGAGGTTAGATTACAAGAAATGGAAAAAAACAAAAACAATCAACCCAAGAAGGAGAGGTCAAATAAAATCACAATTTGAGAGATAGGTTTAAAGAGATAGAAGAAAAACTAACTAACAATTTGGCCCTAAGTAGTCTAGAAAATAAATTGGATATCAAACCCATCAAAGAGGAAATGAATAAGCTAATCGATTTGGATCAGGATTGTGACAAAAGAGCCTTTAAGCTCGTAATTTTTTTATATAAAAGAACAATAAGAGGAGGACATGCTAGCAATAGTAAAAGAAGAACTAAAAAATAAATCACAAATTGAAACAACTTACCTCATAAAAGCAAAGAGGATAGGAAAAATAGTAGAACTAAATATATATTGATCAATGTCAAAGTAAGTTGTAATGACAATAAATATGGCATACTAAGGAAATATTCAAGATTAAAAGGGTTGGGAATATTTATAAATGAAGACCTCATTCTTGAAGGCCAGAATGAATTAAGGAAAGAATTTGAAAAGGTAAAAGAAGATAGGAAGGAAGGAAAATGGGGAATAATTAGAAATTGCAAAAAACTATTATTCAAGATAAAGACTAGAATGATAGTAATAAATAGGAGTTTGGGACAGTTCGGCTCCTTTTTTGTAATTGTCATGTCTTTCTGTGGTGAAAAGGTTCTATGTTAAGTTGGATCCCGAATGATATTGATATTATTTTTCTAGTTGAAACGTGGGAGCATGAAGAGTCTAAGGTCCCTAACATAGAAGGATTTATCTTGTAGTCAACATGGAATAAGAAATCCTATTACAGAGGGATTGGAGGAATAGCTTGTTACATAAAGAAGAACATTTCTCCTCACATTCAAATTCATAAGATAGACCCTCTCAATCAATACATTTGGAAAGAAATATCAAACATCAATGCTAAGAATATTTATATAGAAATATGTTATTTCACACCTATTAATTCTACATTTTATAAGAAAAACAATCTTGATAACAATTGTCCCTATAATACCCTAGAACAAGATATTTACAGTGTCAGAAATGAAGGTAATATCATCCTTCTAGGAGACTTTAATGCAAGAACAACAACTAGCCAAGATATTGTTTTAAGTAATGATTCCAACCCTAATCCTTTATGGCTAGATGAGGACCTTTTTTTCGCTAATAGATACAAAAGAAACTCCAAATATCTAATTGAAAATTTGTTTGGTACCGAGCTAGTCAAGCTCTATAGTTCTCAAGACCTAATAAATTTCAATAGTGTAATGAAGTGGTTGAACTACAACTAGATGACTTGTATTCATGGGTTATGTAGTAGTGTAATGGATTATGTGATATATGATATCCCTAGATCCAACCAATTAGTAAATTTTGACGTTTTAAACAACCATGAACCCGACTCTAATAATAGAACTTTAACCCTAACTCTAAACTTTTCCATGCACAAAATCCCCATTGAAGAAAATACCAATAATCAAAGGCACCTTCTTTTTGACAAAATCGAAGTTAATCTTTTCTTAAAGGATTTAAATCGTGAGTTAAATATCCTAACTTATAAGGACAACAACCCTTTCCACTTCCATCAACGGGCTCTCTTTCGATGTGTCATGTAAAGAGAATAATAAAACAACCAACCCTTGGTATGAAAACAAATGTAAACTTGTCAGTAAATCCATTAGGGATGCTTCTAATGAGTCCTTAAAAATCGATAAGATAAATACATACAAATCCCTAATTAAAAGGAAAAAAAGGTACTATATAAATAGAAATAAACAAAAGATTTTACACATATATAAGCTTGATCCTAAGAAGTTCTGGAGGAAAATTCTAATTTGTAAAACTAAAGAAAATAATATGATTCTCTTGAAGGACTGGAATTACTACCTTAAAAGTATTTAAGAATTCTCTAATTCCATGGACACCATTTGTTGGCTACTTATGGGATGACCTAGGTTCTAACTACATGATTAACAACAACCCCTCGACCATTGGCCCTTCTGGATACTAGAAGGAAACAGAATGCACAAAGTGCACCGTGAAGTCTCACCCGAGATGGCTTCAATGGTTGGTCGCATGACTCAGATGCATGCAACCATGGGATGGGATGTGTTTCTCTCTCCAGGGAATTAGATCTACTCACTTGCTAGCCCTCGAAACCCATTTCATATGTTAACTCTATCTGGATGTTAGTTTTGACCATTGACACAACTAGTCCAACAAAACTCCATTAACCATTATAAAAACATATACCAATGAACATATATTCATATGTTGCAACATAAGATCTATATATGAATATTAACTATGACATTCATCCATTTAGTGTTGTTCTACAGACTTCATCAGTTTATCCTTAGTGCGTAGTATTATTTCCTTTACCATTATAACATGTTCATCATCAAACTCATTAAAGCAAATATAATCAGAAATACTGCACACATAGACACATAACCCAGATATACAATGGTTCACCCCCTCCTGGGGCTATGTCCACAAATATGAATCGCTTTAGCTCTTTATTATTCTTCATGAAAAATCTAGTGTTGCGCACTGTACATGTATTCCTCCATTACAAATGATCTCCACATATCTCAATAGTCCTCACAAAACTAAGAACATCTAACCAATCTCTCAAAAACATCCTAACCAACTAAAGGACAACCCCTTCATAGTCCTAATACATTCTACTTATATAACAAAATGGGACAAATCCCTTACAAAAAACATAGTCCTAAGTGGATTAGGTTTGTCCACTTTCCAACTACTCAATGTCGGTTGGTCCACGATCCAACCATTCTCCAATTCCCCGCTTGTCCACTTTCAAACTACTCCACAAGAGTCTGTCCACTTTGTAACTACTTTTCGTCGACACTGGTTTTCCTCTGTTTCAGGTGCTGCTTTTCCTCTATTTCCGTTGCACTCCCAGTTTCTGGTGCTACCTTGATTTATTCAAACTTTATGATTTTATTCCAAAATTGGCCTGCGCCAACAATCCCCCAACACTGACATGATGACTCATATTGAGTCACTCACTAACTCCTACATCTTTTACTTCTTGTGCCAATGCCTCATACATTTGTGTTGCTTGTTGGCATTGCTTCTGAGCCTGGTTGCTCTTTTCCGCCATGGATTCTACCATATACACGGTGATTAGAGGTTTCAATATTTATCCTCCCTCCAATCCTATCTTCTCCACCCTTGATTTTTCTACGTTAATATATATGACCAATTGTTCATCCTTTTCCTGTAGAGGCTCCAACTAAGCTTGCCTCACAATCTTCTCTTCTATCATTTCCTTTTCTTCTGACTACAAACTCTTCATTTATGCAATTGTATTAATCTTTTCTGGTAGTGACATTGTCTTTTTCCTCTGTTTCAAGTCTTCCATTGATGTGTGGACCATATCCTCCTATCCTTGTAGCTCCTGCAAGCTTCCATATTCTTGTAACTGTGTCCACAGTTGTCCAATTTTTTCCAACAGGTCTGTCATCCTATGTATAGTTTGCGCTATATTCTTCACAGATTCAATTGCATCTTGATCTCACTGCGCTCTTACTTTTGGAGCAGTAGTGGGTACTGCAAAATTCTCCAGCTCCTTTATTTGGTCCTTTTACTGTCTCCAAGGCCTGCGCTATTTTCCTCATATTCTCCTCAGAAGATAATTCCTCTGGCTCTGCATTATATGAGATGGTTTGGAATACTACGCCAATGTACTTCTCCATATCTTCCAATTTCTATTGCACATTCTTCTTCTCCTGACCTTATTGGCTAACTACCTCCTTCAATGAGATGTTCTCTTCCTGGGCTATGTATATATTTTTCACATACGACCTTGCCCTGGACTAAATTTCTTACGCGATACTAATCTATAATTTGTACAACACCTTTGTTGAGATCTTGGGCAATGCCAAGTCCAATGTCTCTATCTCCTTTAGGGGATTTTGTGCTGCCTCCTTATCAATATACAACATATCATGTGTTATAATGTATTTTGTGATCCCTTGCATGGTGATCTGGACTGTTTCCCCTACTGGCACTCCTTCCATAGTCTTCGCTAGTTTGTCTTTTTATTTCTTCTTTGCCTTGATATTTAACTATTCCAGCGCAGTTTTTACCTCCTGCACTTGCTCAATAATTGAAGCCATATGCTTCTTGACATTCTCCCAAACCTATGATAGCTGATATTCAATTGTTGTGGCTACTATTTCAAAATCATTTGATGTCAGTAATGTGTGAGGTGGTGTTCTATGGGCCTTCACCATCTTCTTGGAGCCACTTTCTTTCTCCCCTTTTCTCTTATTTTTGGAATATGATGGCTCATATTTCTATGGCATCTGTGTATCCATGTTTGTCCCTTGCCCAAATTCATCCTCCATAGGTATATTGTGTGTCTTTGTACTCTTTTCTTCTTCTGTATGCCCCTGTTCTATTATATCTCTCGGTGTCTTCTCTGTGCATAGTGGGTCTTTTGTGGAACCAACATGTGGTTTCTTCTGTATCCTATGCTTCTTTTGAATTAGAATTCTTTCACCCACTGGAACTTGTGTTATCTTCTTCTTCTTGCTGGAACCATTTACGTGTTTCAACTGCACAAGGACTCTTTTTTCCTACATCTAAGTCTATATTGTTGGCACTGTCTTTGGAATGAATAACACCTTCCATTCATCAGGCCACTCCTTGACCTCCATTTGTATCCTGCTTCGTCACACAGTAGCTCAATTTTAGCCACTCCTTGGCTGGATCCCTCTTTGCCTGCAACCACATGCTATGGCGTGTTGCCTGAAAGTTGGCAATATGTCCAAACTCTTGGACTATCTCAAGGGAAATCCGCCACATGTCCGCTAAGTGGTTCTGGATCTCTAGAAGGTATAGAGTGAATAAATTATTGTTCACTTTCTTCATCTTAGGATCTAGTGTTCTCCTTAAGGAAGTGTACCTGGTTGTGCCACACTTTCCTACTCTCTAAAGGAACATACTTTACATTATTTCTTTCCAACCTACAAGTGCAATGAGGATTAGTAGCCATCAGTAGTGGAACTCAGATCCCCAATCATGTGTATCCTTACATTCTTCCAGGAAATAATTGAGTAAATAAGGGGCCCGACACATGGAGCTCCCCTTCTCACATTGCTCTGCAGAAACTACCACTCTTACTGGGGCTTCTTTCTTCCTACATTGGTGCATTAATTTTCACCCTAGAAACCTTGTAGAAAATCTTGTCATGGGATCATTTATGTCATTGATCCTGATTCCCCCATTTCCTCTATCCGTGCCATATTTCTCCTTGATTTCATCGGAGATGGCCTTTGCCTTAGTTTTGTCCTCCAGATATTGTTATGGATTCTCCCCATCCATGGGTAGCATAGTAATAGTTGATATCAAATCCACATTGATAGGTATTGGCCTATGCATCCATCAAATTCCTCCATGCACCCTTGCTAGAAGTTGTTTTAAACATCCATTAATATGCTTACCGTGCCCAAAGTGTGGTATATATAGAAGATCCATTATCCATATTTTATAGAGCCCCAGGATCCACTGCACAGGTTCCAACATTGGCGCACCTGACGGGCCCTCTCCTCTACCTTCCATGTAATTGTGTTGTGCCAAATCTAGGAATTTGACTATGTCTACTACATAGTGATTTGATTACTTCATAGCATTCACACCCTCTATCATTTCATCATCTGCTTTCACTCCCTCTGGTATTTTTTGCATTACTATTGCCAACTCCTCATATGCACCTGGTATTCCTTGCACACTACTTTCAACGCAAGCTTTCTTCTTCCCTCGTGGGGACGACACCCTGGCCTCCGTTACGCTCTCCTACTCTATTTATTTCTCTTCTTCCATATCTAGGCCCTCCTGGGCTAAACCCATGGTATGTTCTTCATGTTGTGGCCCTTTCCCTCTCAATGCATTGAACTTTGTCCTTTCTACATCTTCCTCGAGCTACCCGACCTCTTGTGATGGGTTTCCTTCTTCCTCGACCTACGTGTTATGTGACTCATACTCTAGTCTATAGATTTCATCCACATCCATGACTGTCTTCATATCTTGTGTCCCTAGTTGCATCACCTGAGCACTACTTTTCATGTTTCCACCGACCCTGCTCGGTGCTCCAACTCATGGTGGAGACATCTTTCTAAGATCTAGACTGTTGATCTATAATTCTCAACCTGCTCTCCCAAATTCTCACTCTCTCATGCTTAAATTTCTCTCTTCGTTCTTCTCCTTAGAAACAAACACAAATGACTACAATTTCCCCCTTTTTCTGCCTTTATAGTGGGATGACATACTGACAGTTGTTTCACACTAACAATTTTCACTTTTTCCTATGTGCTCCACTTTTTGTAGTTGTCAACTACTTTCTAGCACGCAGTGTTTTCAACAATGGTTTTTTTGCGGTGCATTGTTAATGCTAACAATTATATTACATCAAAACCTCTAATATTCTCCTATCTTTTTTTCTTTTTGTTACATTTCTTCTTTTATGCATTTTTGTCTTTTTCTTCTAACATCTACTATATACAATATGTACATTCACACTTTCTCTCTCTGTTTTTACCTCGGGTTGTTAGGTCGAATTTCTTGATACAGCTTCAGTCGGCTGTCATTCACCAGTCCTCTGAGATTCTTCCCTGCAAGATCTTTCAATTGCACAACACATCCATCTGTGATTTCCTCTACCTGATAAGGCCCTAACCAATGCATCTTGAATTTCCAAGGGTGTTGTAGATACCTATTATCATAAAGGAGAACTAGATGTCCTTAATTAAAGATTTTCTTCTTTGTGTGCCTATCATGCCAAGCTTTGTCCTTCACTTTCTGTACCTCCTGGTGAAATCCTGCTAAAATTTTGTCTTCTTCTAGCTCCATCAACGGATCAAATATTTCCCGCACAACAGCTTCTTCTATCATGTTGGTGATTGCTACAATGCGCAGACTAGGTACTAAATAATCCAATGGAATCATTGCTTCCTGCCCATACACCAGTCTGAATTGTGTCTATCCTATAATATTCTTGCATGTAGTCCTGTAATCCCATAACACTGCTGATACTTTCAAATCCCAATCATCTCTATTCACATTGCAAATATTTGTCAATGTATTTTCTAGAATTTTGTTAAAAGCTTCTATTGTACCATTTTCTTGGGGATGGTAAGGTGTTCTCTTCTGATGATGTATATCGAATTCTTCTATCATAGCTCTAATTGTACTATTAATAAAGTGAGCTCCTTGATCACTCAACAAAATTTCGGACATCCAAATCTGGTCACCACATTCTCAAAGAGAAACCGCACCACCGTTTCTGTGTTGCAATCCTTCACTAGGGCTTCTTTTTCCCATCTGGTTAAGTATTTTGTCGTAGTGATTTTGTATCTGGATCCTCACCTCCTTGTTGGTGGGTTGATGGGTCTAATGAAATCCACATCCCATTTTTCAAATACTTTTAAAGTTACTTGAGGCATAAGTGGAATTTCATCCCTTCTGGATGGTTTTCCAATCCTCTGACAGACATCACATGTCTGACAATATTCCTTTGCGTACTTATGTACCGTAGGCCACCATAATCCTCTGTGCAACACCTTTTGTTTTGTAGGATTTCATGCATAGTTCCTTCCAGCTATACCTTCATGTGCTTCTACTAATACCATGGAGTGTTCATGCTCCATCACACATCTTCTCATAATTCCATCTACACCTAACTTGTATAGATGACCTGTAATCAGCTGATAGTCTGCAGTGCGCACTACCAACTTTTTTTTTCTGCACGACAGTAAATTCCTTGGGATCCATTCCTGTGCTAAAAAATCCAACAATGTTAGCAAAATAACCATCGGCAATCTGAACAAAAAATAAGTTAGAATCAAGAAAAGTCTCCTCCAAGTTCTTTGGCTCCTCCCCATTAGTAATTCTTGATAGATGATCTAGCCCTACATTCAGCTTCCTTGGTTTTAATATGATTTCAAAATCAAATTCCTGAAACAATAACAACCATCTACATATCCTCCCCCACAACATTGGATTTTTGACTAAGTACTTCAAAGCGGAATGATCTGTAAACATCTTAAAATGTTGACCCAATAAATAATGTTTGAAATTCTATAGGGAATATACCATAGCCAAACCTTCCCTTTCTGTGGTATTATAGTTCTGCTCAAACTCAGACAACTTTCTACTATCAAAATATATTGGGTGATTGATGTCTCCTTCACCTGGTTGTGCCAAAATTGCTCCAAGTTCAATGGATGAAGCATCCACATGCACATGAAATTCTTTTGTCCAATCTGGAAAGCTCAAAATTGGTGTTGTCACCATCTTATTTTTCAATATGTCCAATCTCTCTTGGAAGTCATCATTCCACTAAAACCTAATGTCTTTCTTAAGTAATTTTTCCATGGGTGCAGTAATCTTTGCATAACCCTTTATGAAATTCTTTTAGTACCCTGTATGGTCCAATGTTGCTCTCAACTAGCACATTGACTTTTGTGGTGGTAAATTGACAATAACAACAATCTTTGTAGGGTATACTATAAAGCCTTGTTTGCATACAATGTGCCCAAGTAGGATACCAAATTATGAGATGAATATATATTTCTTAATGTTCAATGAGATCTGACACTGCCTACATCTTTCTAACATTAACCTCAAAATTTCTACATGGTCCTCCAATAAACTGAATATTGTCCAATCATCCAGATACACCTTTAGAAATTTATGTATAAATTCCTTGAATGGAACTACTACTACTCTAGAAAATACTGTTGGTGCATTCTTTAAACCAAATGGCATTATTGTGTATTGATATGACCCCCACTCTGTTGAAAATTTAGTTTTGTACCTGTCTTCTGGAGAAATTCTGATATGATGGTAACCTGAAAATCCATCTATGAAGGAGTACACTTCATGTCCTCCCACATTATTTAAAACCTCATCTGTAAATGGAGTAGGAAAAGAATCATGCAGACATGCATCATTTAACTTTCTTAGATCCACACATATCCTAATCCCTCCAGTATTCTTTTCCCGAAACACCATAGTGTTGGAATGCTAAGAGGGGGGGTGAATCAATATTACCCTTTTTCAACAATTAGCAGTAACTTTTATATTGTTTTAATTACCACAATAAATCAACAATAGAGTTTTTTTCAAAATCAATTATATAAATATAATTAATAGGAATTACAAGGATTTTATGAAGAATATTGAAGGACACCAATCCTTTTTAGAGAACCAACTCTAGGAGACACAAATCCCCTTCTTCAGGGAACCAACCCTAGGAATCACCAACTCCCTTGTCTTTAGGGCGCCAACCTAGTTAGCACCAACTCCATTGTTTTTAGGGAACCAACCCCAGAAAGAACCAACTCCCTTAAATAAAGGATATGAATCCTTCCATTCTCCTCCCTCCTACCCTCACTTCATAAGAATCATCAGTTCTTCTTATTGGACTCTACTTCTGTTTTGATCTTCCGATATGGACTTTAGAGACACTTTCTTCTCACCATTCTTTCTCGTTTATATACTCTTCCAACTGGTGTGAGCTATGAACCATTGTGTCCCTTTGTTTGGACCATCACACCTCTTAATTAAATTAAAAATAATCTATGTTATTATTCAAACATTATTGAGAAGGATTTTAATTTAGTGAGATTCCTTTTCATAAATCGATCACAGGTATGGATCGATTTCTTTTAACTCAATTCCATGTCTCTGCAAATATTGCAAAAATTGAATCCTGCATATGCGCTTCCTTCAAACAATTTACATGTGACCACATGCACAACACCATGAGCTTATTAATTAATAAATGCTCCCAGTTCCTCATGGATTATGTGTCATAACCCATGACCGAGGGCTAGAACCTAGTCCTTCAAAACTCCGAACTTCGAACAATTTCTCTCTCATCCAATCTTTTGAAGTTTCAACTCTCTGAAGTGGTTACCTCTCACAAGGGTTGATTTGATGGTTGGTGTGTTTCTGAAACCCGATCAACAGTCTATCTTTGATCCTTACTTATCCTTCCACTGCTTTAATCCAATGATTGTGACTTAATCAAACATTGATATGGACGACCGTTATTTACTTCGAGGCTTTGGGACTTCCAGCCTTTGCAATATTTCAACCTTCCGGAGTACATTTAGTCAAAGTAGATCGAATGTTTGATATTTTTTCTTCCGTATATGGACGATCCTATATTTTCCATAGGTTTCAAACAAATCAATGACCATGACTTAATCTAATTTTGAGTGAATGATTCTCATTCACTTTAGGAGTTTGGAGGTCCGGGTAATTATTGTTCCAATTTCCACCGAAGTTGGTCAGCGTCGGAGTTGACTATCTTCTGATCTGAAGGTTCCCATATTCTTCTTAAGATCAATGGTTGTCATTACTTTGGGGTAAGATCTTTGGCCTTCGGGTAATTCCATATGTTCTTGGCTCATTTTTGTCAGAGTGGCCATTGTCAGAGTTGACTATCTCCTAATCTGATGGTGATGCGAGAATATGGAGGATCTTATATCAATGATTACCATTGATTTTGGCCTTCAGTTCCTCGGGCAGTTGTTGGTTTCCCCCAAAGGATAAACTCCCATAGTGACATAAATTTATGACGTCACTACTGATTTGTCACTGGCCGAGTGGCTGCCATGTGTCACCTATATTCATGACTTACATAACCTAAAGTGCCAACTGGACCTAGAGACTTGTCACCATATAATTGCACCATGTGTCTTTCCTGACGTGGATCTCTTGATGTGGCACATGTCCTCCTCTTGGATCTAACAGTCGTAGGTTCATCTAAATCCTTGATCCAATGACTATGATCAGTTCATTTCTCCCTTTGGCACTTTGTGTTATATGCTCCCATTTCCCAAATCTCCTTAAGTGATATTCACCAAATAAACCTCAATCATATTGACATCATCTAACGATCTTTCTTTGATGTGAACAACATAACACAATCCAATGGTTGTTGGGATTTTGGTTGTTTCGGGATCTCATGAATCCTTGATCCAATGACTGTGATTAGTTCATTTCAACCTTTGACACTTTGGGTTATACACTCCCATTTCCCAAATCTCCCGAAGTTATATTCACTGACTAAACCTCGAGCATCTTGACTTCATCCAACGATCCTTCCTTGATGCGAACAACCTAAAATGATCGAACAGTTTTCGGGATTTCATCTGTTTCGAAATCTCATGAATCCTTGATCCAACGGTTGTGATTAGTTCATTTTGTCCTTCAGGAATTTTGGGTTATGTTAGCACCAGAAGTCACCTCCTAATTGCAGGGGAGGTAAGCCCAGTACCCATAATTTTGTGTGTCACAATGAATAATTTTAAGCGGGTCAAATGGGCGCAGAATCAAGATGGTATCGCTTTAACTCAAAATATTGGACCAGCATGCACAAGTAGGTGAGGTCTTGATTCAAATTCAGTCAGTAAGTTATATTAAGGGTGAGTAGAAGGAAGAACTTGAGGAGAAAATGTAAAGGTCTTCTATGGACATCAGGTCTTTCAACAACCTAAGGAGAAAAACTTAGAAAGAAAGATCCTCTTGGAGTCGACATTTCTGGAAACTGAAAGCACAGTAACAACACTGCAATCAAACATCCATTACAACACAATCACAACAATCCATGTGAATCCTTCAATCATGAAATTTAGTATCATATGCATAACAAGAAGGAGGAAGAAAGATGACTTAGATTAAACAAGAAGTCTCAAATCAAACTACATAATCTAAAAATGACAGCTCCATTAAAAATTTACAATGTAGGAGCCTAGCTCAACCATCAACCATAAAAAAATGGCAAAAATGCCTACATATACTCATAACTATCACCACTATAGTAAAATCTTTGAGTCAGTGAGCCTCCTATCAATATGAATGTGCTTACAATCTTCTGGTAGACCGTGCCTAGAGTCTTTTGTCAGTCTACCCATGCATTTCTCTATTAGATGCGATCTCTGTCAGTTTGGACTGACAACCTACTCCCACAGTTGGTCCCTTTCCAACCTTCTATTTATGGAAGGAGACGATGTTTCAACCACCTTCCTCTACTTTCATTAATTATTTTTATTGGGATTGGGACGGGTGAAGTCAAGCGCGCACCTGTCACTGTGATTGGTCTTTTGATGCTAACTATGGCCACTTGTGCTTTGTTGGACCTTTCTGGAGATACTAGCAGGAAGACGTGGAGGAAGGCAAGGGAATTTGGTGATATGATTGAAGAAAACCATCATGGAACAGTGAAGGAGTGGTAGATAGGTGGATGGTGGAATGATGACCGGGAGTGTGTTGGTGTAAGCGAAAAGGAAGATGTGACATGAATCCAGAATGGGAGACACATGGCATGCAGGAATAGAGAGATGAAAGGCGATGACATGACAGCAGAGAGGGGACAGGTGAGTGGAAGAAAGGTCTTAGCATGAGAGGACACTGGTAAGTGGAGGCAGTAAGCAGTCTACTCGGAGCGGGGGTAGATGGTAAGAGGTTTAGTGCAAGGGGGGGGACAAGGTTCGAGTTCATGAGGAGGTGCCACATAGTCGAGGGGACGCGCTTGTAAAAACGATTACTCAGACCCCCCCCCCCCTCATTAAAGGTAGAATGTTGGGGAGGTTTCAATATGGATTGTGCGGTGTAGATCTAAGCACATCAAGATCGGTCGCCGAGATCTGTGCGCTCCTTAGCATGATGCACCTGACCATCATTTTTCTCAAAAACTTAGGATAAAACACATAGTGGGTTTTTTTACCCCCTTCTTTCGTGCACTTTTTCACCAAGGTGCGATTTCCTAAGGGAAGAAACCGTCACTACCAACATTGTGATAACATTAGGCTCCATGGGGGATAAAGACCTCCCTGTGAGGCTCTAAGAACTTTAGAAGATTTAGTGCCTTAGTGTTGGGCTCTGGAGTCAGCTATCAAAACAGAAAGAAAAATGATATTTGCAATGACATGGGAAGCCATTCATGGATCAAACACATTTTTTTTTCAGACAATGCCCATTAATAAGGTCACCAAAAACCTCATCACCCTCCAAATTCTGCAACTTGTAAGTATTATTTGGAAACTTCTCAGAGATCTTGAAGGGGCCGATCCATAAGGCTTCTAATCTTCTATGCTTGTCTTTGTCCTACTTGGGTGCATCCCATTTGAGTACTAGGTCCCCTAGCTGGAAATCCTCTTTTCTTTCCTTTCTTTCAAAAGCTTGTTTGTTCTTTTGTTGATGTTCATGTGCTTTGTCCAGTATCTTCTCTCTAGTATGCTGCACTTCTACCAATTGTTGCATTCTTCCGATCATATCATCAGGCTCCCCTTGGTATTCTTGGAATAATTTTTCCACTGGCAAGGCGAGATGAGAAGGAAATATGGCCTCAATTCCATACACAAGCTAGAAAGGAGAGACACCAAGAGATCTCTTTGTTGTCACTCTGTCAGCACACAGAGAAAACTTGAGCTTTGAATCCCACGCTTTATTATTTTCCTCTAGCAACCTTTTGATAATTTTTATAAGGATCTTGTTAGAGGAATCTTCCAGTCCATTCCCTTGGGGGTAGTAAGGAGTTGAGTGAATCAATGAAATTCCAAATTGTTCACAAAACTGGATCAATGGCTCGGCCTTGAAGGATGCAACGTTATCAGTGACAACCCTTTTTGGACAACCAAATCTTTCTATAATGTCCTCAAGAAAACCAATGATTACCTTGTGAGAATCACTCCTTGTGGGGGTAACTTCTATCCACTCAGTAAAGTAATCAGTGGCAGTAAAGATCCGCCTGTGCTGACCACTGGAGGCAGGATGAATTTCCCCAATAAAATCAAGACCCAACTGTTGAAAGGGTCCTGAAGCTACCACATGCTTCAATGGAAAAGACTTGAGTTGCTTCTTCCCGAAGAATTTATGACACTTAACACAAGGCCTGATCCTTGCACAAACATCGGTGAATAGAGTAGGCCAAAAATATCCATCCCTGAGAATATTGTAGGTTGTGGTCCTCCATAAGTGATGTCCCTCACATAGACTATCATGAAAATCAAACATAATATTTTGGGCTTCTTGTGGGTATAAACATCTCAAAAGCACTACTAGAGGGTCTTTCTAGTATAAGACTTGATTAATAAGGCAGTATTTAATTTATTTAAGCTTTAAGGCTCTTGCCTTTCTTTTCCCCATACAATTTGGAGGTCGCAACTCTTGCAGAAAAAATATAATATCTTTGTACTAGATGCATCCTGCCAATGAGGGGTTGACTTGTGGGCCTATATAAGACAACTCAACTTGCTAATTTTCTGAGCAGATGTTGATGCAGTTAATCCCCAAAGCTTTACAATTATATTCAACCAATAGCTTGTCTAAACCTTGGCCTTTAACTAGTTTGGTGGGCTTTATTTCCAGATCAAATTCAAGGATTTGGGCAATCCACTTGCTCCTCCTTCCATCTATGTCAGGCTGAATGAGAATATCCTTCACAGAAGCTAAAGGAACATATGCAATGACCTTCGAATGTAGGATATAGATCATGAAATCTTTGAGATCTTTCACCAAAGCATAGACCTACTTTTCCATGATTTCATACTTTATTTCAACATCCCTCAGTGCTCTGTTGAAAAAGAAAATAGGCTTCTCCATCCCTTCGACATTCATCTACAATAAAATAGATGCTATTGTATCAAAAGAAGAAAATGAAAAAATAAAAAATTATTTGGAGTAGTTAGGACTGATGAGCACAGGTGCCTTAGTCAATGCTTTCTTGACCTGGTCGAAAGAGTTTCTGGACTAAAAAATCCATTTGATCTCATTCCCTTTCTTGAGCATGGTTGTAATATGCTTTACCAATTGAGAAAAATTTGAAGCAAACCTTCTTAACAATTTTATTTTGCCCATGAAAGACTGAACCTCCTTCTTGGATTGGGGAAGTGACAAGGTTTGAATAACTTCTACTCTGCTTGAATCAATTATGACTCCCTCAACTAATACTGTGTGCCCCAACAATTTTCCGTCCTTCATGGAAAATAGATATTTTTGGGGATTCAGGGAGAGACCAAATTTTTTGCATTTCAAGAAGAGCATTCTCAGATGATGATGATGTTCTTTATCAGACCCGGAAAATACTGTTATTTCATCCATATATATGACTACAAATTTATCCCTCTCTCCAATGAAGGCGATGTCTATAGGTCGCTGAAAGGTCACCCTTTTGTTCATCAATCCAAAAGGCATCTTAACATACATGAACGTACCCCAAGGAGTGGTGAAGGTGGTCTTTTCTATGTCTTCAGGAAAGACAGAGATCTGATTATAGCCAGAAAATCCATCAATGATGGACATCCTAGATGCACCTATCACCCTCTGCAATATGTGTTCCATATTTGGCAAGGGGTAATTGTCCTTCTTAGAGATTATGTTCAGGTTCCTGAAATCAACACGCAGTATGATTTCTCTATTCTTCTTTCTTATCGGGACCAGGTTGGAAACCCATTCAGAATATCTCAGAGGGACAATGATTTGGGCATCCAACAACTTCGTTACCTCCCTCTCCATAATAGGCAGTAGCATAGGATTTATTTGTCTTAATTTTTTCCTAAATGGTTTGGCCTCCCCCTTCAATGGGATATTGTATTCAATGATGCTAGTGTCTTATGTTATGATATGTCCATATGTCTAAGAAAACACGTCAGTGAATTCCTTTAATATCTTGGCATACTCGGCCCTTTGTTCCCTTGACAAGTTGCTTGACATATTGACAAATTTTGGATCCTCCTCTGTACCAATATTGCACTTAGCTACATCAACATCCTTATTTGAAATTTTACCCTTTACTGCCACATCATTTATGTAAAATAATCTTTCCAAAGGAACTAGTCACTTTGGGATATCATTGCTGGGCAACTGGACAATGTGATGGTTAGCAATTTTGTTCAGAAAAACATTAGCATGAAGATTGATTTGAGAATCAGGATCTTGATCAATGTGTAGTGCAAAAAACTCATCCACAGTCTCCAGGAATTTTTTGATTTCAAGATCATCCTCAAACACTTTCCAATACTTGACATTGTTAGGTACAGAGGGTCTATATTTCACTTCTACATCATACCTGAGTTTGGGTGGCAAAGGGACTCTGAAATTACTTGTTGAAACAACTAGAGAATCAACCATGGAATTCTCTTCTCTTGGAACAAATGAAATGTTGAAAGCTAAGAAAAAAATTTCAACTAGGTCCCACTTCTGAGCCGAGGGTGCTTTGCTTGATAAATATTTCTGATCTGATGGACAATTAACTCAACATCCCCAAACATTGATATCTCTTCAATTCCCATGTCTTTTGTAGGCCTCAAACCCAAAACAAGAGCTTCATATTCTGCCACATTATTGGCAGTTTCAAATTCTAACTTGTAGGACAGAGATATAACTTCTTGAATAGGTGAAACAAAGAACACTCTAGCACCAACACCTTCTCTAGAATATGATCCATCAAATAACATTTTCCAAAGAAAGGTAATCGAAGGAGAATATTCACAGAGGGTAAGGGACTGTTTTCTGATTTCAAGAGGGGGTTCAAGTGCATCAGTGAGTTGCAATAAGATGGATCCCCAATCAGTATTGAGTGCAAAAATGGGATGGTTGGTGGGGTCTTCTTCATCACTAATGATGTAGGCCAACTAATATTCTCTATACAGTATTCTATGCTCCCCCCCAAACATAGGAATAGTAGCATATGTGAGGTCCATCTGCAATGTTCCCCCAATATTTTTATCCAAGATCTTGATAAGAGCATGCCAAACTTGGGGGTAACATTAGCTACTACGATATCCATGACCACACTTTTCATGGGAAACTGAAACAAGGTCACAACCAGATCTTTGATGATCCCAAGACACTACACTTTCCTAGAATAAAAAAAATACAAGTCATGGTAAGTCTTTGTGATTTATAATCCAAGCTCATCCATGACAGTTTTGGGCATGAGACTATGAGACGCCCCCGAGTCCATCAAAAAATTATGCAACACCTTATCATGTATCTTTAGTGAGGTGTATAAGGGAGGGGATGAATCATCTCTATATTCTACCAATGGACCTAAGATAAAAACTAGATTTTCATATTGAAGATTCATTGAGTCTATGGAATGACATGATGGTTCAGACTGCAACAGTTTAGAGAGGTACCTTTTAAAATCTTTGTGCTTGACCAGTGCTAAAATAGGTACATGGATCCTAATCTTTTGAATTTCATGCTCAAATTTAAAATAGGAGGGGGGCTTCAAAATTTCTTTCACTTCTGGGACATGGCCTTTGGCTATTGGTGAGGGGTTTTGTATTTTCTTTTCCTTGTTGTTGTTTGTTGCGTATTTAGAAGGCTTCTCTGTTCTGGAAGGCTGATTAGGGATGTCAAACTTCCCTTCTTTCTTCTTATACCTAAGGTTATATCTATTGGGACTACTATTGGTCTTCTCCCCTTTACTCAACTCATTTATTTGGTTGTCCATGAGGGACTCCTCATATGCATATTGGGTTAGATGGGGAAATGGGGAGGTGTCTCCAAGACAATGGATTTCAGGATCAATCTCTTCTTCCTCTCCTTCCTCGTCAACAATGAGATTATTTTGGAGAGGGGTTTGTATTTTTTGATCATCCCTATCTATGTTTCAAGACTCTCTTGGAAGTATCTGAGGGGTATTATTTGGCCTTCTAAAGATACCTCTGTTATCAACATTTTGGGCATTCTTATAACCTTGGTTACCTTTGAATTTCATCTTCTCCATTTCTGCAGAAAGATATTTTACCAGCTTGGTCAATTCATCTACTTGAGGGTGAGACGCAGAGGAACCAGAGGTTGAGGCTTCAGATCTCCCCCTTCCTCTCTCTCTGTCAGCTTTATTTCTAAGTCTTTCAATTGCCAATACGTTGGACTCTACTTACAGGGATGCATATTTCATATGATCCAAGGAAGTATCTCTTCTCTCTCTTAACAGGAGGCATAAATTAGGGTCGAAAGCACTAGCATAAGTAATTTTGGCAGAGGCTTCTGTAGGCTTTATCTCAGCAGGGATCTTATTGTACATTTTGTTGAATCTTTTAGAGAAGTCGAAGACAGATTTTCCCTCTTTTATCTTTAGGGACCCAAACTCTGTGATATAATACACAGATTCCTTTATATCCCCCCACTGTCTCAAGAAAACATCATCTAAAGCCTCAATCACAACAATGGATCCAGGGGTCAATTCCCTAAACCATTTCCTAGCCTCACCATCAAGGCTCTGGACAAAAACTCTGATCCACATATCCTTGTTTTCAATATTTAGATTGTCTGAATAACTGTAGAAGGAAGCAAGGTGTTCTTTAGCAGTTATGTCTTCTTCTCCAATGAATTTGGGCATGTATTTTAGGTAGTCTCTAGAAGGGAGAGCATTCATTGGCTGAGGTAAGATTAGAGGGGAATATATTGCAGCCACTATGGAATCCATTCTTTTCTTAGGGGGATTAGTGCCTGCCATAGGGATCATAGCTAGAGGAGAACCAGAAGGAGATGTAGCTTGAACAGGGGAGGCTGGAACTAAGCCTTCGAGAGGAAAGGAAAACAATAGAGGATTTGAGGAAAAAGCTACAGAGCTTGAGGGAACAAAGGTTTCCCTTTCTGTAAAAGCAACAACTCTAACATGAGGAGAAGTAGTGAATCTCAGAGTGGGAAAATATTTAGGGGTTCTGGATTCAGACCAAGGTAAAACTCCTAGGGAAAAAGGAGTGTCAAAGCATTCCACACTGAAACTGGGAGAGGGGAAATCAATAGGAAAACTTCCAAAATTTAAACTTCTAGAAGCTCCAACAGATGGTGTAATAATAAAATGAGAAACAACTACTAGAGTTTCTATAGGAGGATGGTGAAAATCATCAGAAATACCTAGTTTAACAGCTGAAGTACCTTCCTGGAGGATCTTTCATCTTCTGATAATTTTCTCTGGGTTGACTTCAGGTCTTGCTAGAGGGAGCTATGGAGTAGACCTCGTGTGTCTGCATCTGGAAGCCACAACTGAAACACTGGATTCGCATCAATGGATTCACCAGGTGCAAGTTGCAATCTTCAATGGTTCTAATATATGATGCACCTTCAGAATCAGAAACTCATTGTTGTTCTATCCTAGGGAAAATATTCAATTCGTCCCCAACAACAGTGCCATAAATGTTAGCACTAGAAGTCACCTCCTGATTGCAGGGGAGGTAATTCCAGTAGCCATCTATTAATATGTCACAATGAATAAATTTAAGGGGGGTCGAATAGGAGCGGACTCAAGATGGTATCGCTTTAACTCAAAAAACTGGACCAACATGCACAAGTAGGTGAGGTCTTGATTCAACTTCAGTCAGTAAGTTATAGTAAGGGGTGAGTAAAAGGAATAAATTGAGGATAAAATGTAAAGGTCTTCTATGGACATCAAGTCTTCCAACAACCTAAGGAGAAAAACTCAGAAAGAAAGATCCTCTTGGAGTCGAAGTTTCAGGAATTTGAAAACGATGTAACAACACTGCAATCAAACATCCATTACAACACAGTCACAACAATCCATGTGAATCCTTCAATCATGAACATTTAGTATCAGATGCATAACAAGATGGAGGGGCTAAACATGGGTAAACCCATGGGCTGACATCCCATGCCCCTTACATATTCCCAAATCCCCAAATCCCCAAAAAGGAGCCGAGATCCCATGATCTCTTCTTCATCTTTCACTTCATCTTTGATAAGATGTCGAAGTCCTAAACTAGTTCAAACTTGACCAAGGATCTCCCAAAACTTGGTCAAGGTCCAACAGGCCCCCAACACTCATCTGTGACTTGTCCTGAGTCACTCTGGTCTGAGTAGTTCTTCTTTGAACACCTCAAGCTTGGCTCAAGCTGCTTCAACCTATTTCTATGCTACAACCTCTTATTCAGTGAACTCCTAGATGACTGCATCATTGATAGGTCCCTCTAGACGTTGTTCAACTGTAGTGACAACCTACTCTATCTCTTCTCCTTGGCCTCCTACCTTTGTAAAAAATTGATAGGCCTTATCGTGTATAGGTTGGAGCCTCTGAGTTACTTCCATAACTCTGCTTTGGATAGTGTGGATCTACTGCTGGGCGGTCCGCTGCTCTTAGGATCACTTCATTATTTCCACAACTAACAGGGTGTTCAACTGCGCCTATATCTTTTCAGCTTGATACTTTGCCTCTTGGAGCTATGACTCTAGTGCCTTCAATTCTGGGTTCTCGATGAGTTGTTCATAGGTCTGGGCACTGTGATCAGTGATTTTCTTTCATTCTATGTGGTAGCTTCTCTTTGGTCTCTTACATCTTGTGGGGTCTCAGGTATAGTGCGTAGCTCCAAATCTGTTATGCATTGTTGTAGTTGTTGGATGACTTCTGTGAGCTGGTTCACCTGCTGTGTAACTCGGTATTCTTCCTTGATTTCTAAGACTGTCATAGAGCGAAGTGCTCTGTTGACCACTTCTTTTACTTCGAGTTTCTTCACGAGCAACCATTCATTTTCTTGCTATAGCTGATCTTTTTCTTCATCAAACTTCTATTGGAGAGAAATTTTTTCCTATTCTGCAGCACTTCGTTTCTCTACAATTACTCCTTGTACTTTTTTCAAAGTCGGGGTGGCCTTCTCTATTTCTTGTTGTGCTCATCAAAGGTAAGCTTTGACTATATCGGCTAGGCGGTGGAGTTGGGTTGGTTCATCTCCCAATTTTGGTTCTCCCAACACAGTGAAGACTGTGTAGCTAGACTGTAGGACCTGTTGTAACCCTCAAAGTTCAGTCTCAATTCAATCATACATCTCCTCTTGCCTTGCTTCTTATTTCTCTACCATTTCCAACGAAGCATCTTACAGGGCTGCTATGAGAACAGTCTACATCTTGGTCATGGTGGCATTCTATTTCTTCCGAGAGGAAGGTTTCGGAGGTGAAACTTTCCTCTTCTTCAGGGGGTCAACCTCGTGTCCTTGATTCTATTCAACTTCTTTGTCATTCAACTCTTCGCCATCACCTCCTTGCTCTGGTGATATGGAAGTAGTATTGACATATGCACTGTCTATATCTTGGACTTCTTCAGTATTATTTGCTCTGCTAGGTCCAGGTGTATCCTGCGCAGTTTATGGGTTGTAGATGTCGGATATATCCACAAGGTCTACTGGAATAAGGAGGTCCACTGACCAGTCCTTTGTGATATCTTCCAAGTCCTCCTCAATCATCTTGTAGCAGGACTGAAGTTGTTGCTTGTGTTCGTCGACGTGCATTGTGATGTAAATAAAATGTCAATTTGCATTGAACTTCATCAAAGGCCTAAACTGGTGTAGAGTGTTCATAGTCATGCGAGGCTCAGACTGTATGGCTATCTTCAGTTGATTGTAGTAGGTATGAAAAAAAAAATTTGACTGTCACTTTTTATTCATATCGCTTGAATACCACAGTGTACTGAACTTTGCAGCCAACGATTCAAAAGGCTCGATGTCCGGGAAGGTCATACCTTCCAGAATCTCCCAAGAAATAAAATATATAAGGATCAAGAGCCAACTAAAATGAAATTCATATCCTTGATCCTGTGCTTCTCTGTAGTCGAGTTCCAACTGGCTCACTAGGTACTTCGTCCAGTTTATCTGAAGGCCTTTCGCGCACTTCCCTGCGAGGTCGACTACAAAACCGGTGACTTGGGTAGGTTGGTTCTTTCGTACTAACTTCCATGCAATCAACTGACAGGAGAGGCACACTGCACCACTCTGGATAGAATCTAACTTGTAGCCTCGCATTCCCTTCTCGACATCACCATAAGTTTCCTTGATCTTCTATGCTAGAGCACGATCCATGGATTTTCCAGGGTAAAACTCTTATGGATCAAGTCCTTGCATACTCAACCCTGTGATCTAATTGATCAACATCGAATAAACTATTATACGGTGGTTTAGCCACAAATATCCACCATGGTAGCAAGAAAGAAACAACTTGACACATGCATTCACCTTTTGGTGTCTTCCGAAGTGGGGAATCTTCATGACGTTCAACAGGGTGGACTGCGGGAGGTTGATAGTCCATGACTAGGGGATTATCTTTGAATTCTTCCCCTTAGTTAGACCCCAACCCTGCAAATTTGAAGTAAACAAAAGCAAGCAACAAACACCAACAGGTCCAACCGTAGGCACAGGTCCTCAACCTTGCAAAGTTGAACCAAACAACAACAAGCTACA
>JZKD02S2209387.1:442620-458274 GCA_000966675.3 Picea glauca | reverse complement strand
CAACGCTGCAATCTTATCTTAGTCTGCTCGAACTACGCATATCCCTTTTGGAAGGTACGTCGTAACCAAGGTGTATTCAAAATCTCTGGGCACACTGTCTCGATTTACTACGCCACTCAGAGGTGGAATATGGGTGGGTAATATGGTAGGGATCAATTTGGCATTCTCTATATCATCCCTGTGCTTGGTTCACTTTTGATCTAATGGCAGGGATGGTCCGGCTCTGTGAGCAGTGGACGGAGAGGTTGGCAGTCCTCTCATTGATGATGCATATACACCTATAGACATCGACATGACTCTCTCAGTCATGAGGTCGATAATAACTTCTTCAACAACTTTCTCTACAGTGCTCAACTCGTCCGATATACATGCTCGAGGTTGGAAATCTTTGGGTTTAGAGGGTAGCTTAGACACTGCAATAGGATAGAGGGAAATAATGCAATGACCATAGTGTAAAATCAACAAGTCTGCGAGGTCTAATTCATGGTTAGAAAAAGTGTTCTCGATGCATGGCTCGATGGGATAAATAGGTAACTCGACAACGGGTATAAAGCCTTCATTAACTCTATTCTGTCCATTATGGTGCGGTCCCAATGGTTGGATGGCGAGTTGTCTGTCCATAAATGTATTTCTACCTATTCAGAGAATTGATCTAATGGTTATAATGTCCCCAACGGCTATATTTCTTCAGCATGGTGAAGTGCCATGTTTCATTATTCTGATATCCTGGCGAAGCTCCGATTTTGCAAATTTTCCTTCTACAAGGTTCCCTCTGGAACCTTCTGCAACTTGTTGATCTTAGCTCTCTTCTTACTTGGCTTTCTAGCCTTCTTCCCAGTGAGCTTTGTCTTCGTATGCCTTTTTCTGTTCTGATTCTTATCTTCTTTTGGCATAGCTACTTCGTGTTGTTGAGATTCTTTCCTAAGATTCGAGGGTGATCCTTCTTCTTTATATGGAATAGGTACTTCAATCTTCTATGGGTCTTCTAGTATTCTTGTAATTTCGACATCCGGGTCTCTGGTGTTAAATAGCTTCAGTTTTTTCTTTTGTTCTTCAATCAAGTGTGTGATCCTTCTAGTCATGAATTCTTTTAACTCTTTCTTCTTCTTTTATAAAACTTCTTCTTCTTCTTGCCTTCTAGCCTGACCTCTTTCAATCCAAGGTTTTCCTAGTAGCATGGTAAATGGGGCACTGTTCTCAATAAATTTAATAATCTCAAAATCTTCCTCTGTCGAGGTTTCATTGGAATTCATAGGTATCCGGGTGAGCTTTCCACATATATTTATCAACTTTCCTTTGAATAGTCCTATTCCTCTATTGGCAGCAATAATGTAATTTCTATTTTTTATAACCTGCCTACACAGGGTCTTTAAATTCTCGTTACTCTTCATGAGAAATGACACTTATCACTTGTCTCTTTTTACACATCTTCCTTTCGATTTTTGTTTTCATGACTGCAAGAATGAAAACTCGTAGCTGGAATTGACATTTTGTTTCGATTTTTTATTAAAGGAAAACTATTCATATGGTCTAGTATCAAATTGTCGTCTTTTGCTATAAACACCATTGTTTTCCTTGTTTATAACCCCTTGGTCCTAAACATGCCTTGGTTACATAAGTAAAAAAACCTTCCACTCATCAATATTTGATTAATATCAATGGGGTTTTGATTCATAAAATTTTTAAATGGTTCAATGTTTATTTAATACATTAATCTTTGTGATCAAGTCATGGATATGCGTACTATTGTTTTCAACTGTTATGATCCTTATGCGTACCCATATCCCAAGGTATCATATGAGGTACAACGTAGTATTATTTATCTATATGGCCTCGGGCTTCACAATCTCTTTCCCATGCATGGTGATTAACGCTCCTGCCTACCATTTCGAACTGTCTTTGCATTGAATTGAGGAAACTTGAGACTATGGCTCTGCGTTTTTTCTATCAAACCCTACCTCTGATTTTTGTGTTGATTCCCTACTGTTAGCCATGGATCCTGTGGTGAGGATTGAGCCCAATGGAATCAAAACCTTGTTATCGTTTGACAACGCCAGAGACGACTTATAAAGGAACGACTGGCGTGTGTTTATTGAAATGTTTGAGGGTTTCAATCTGAGAGTTTCTCAAGAGTTCGCGTTGACATTCGACGGTTGCAGAGCAAAAATAGGATATGTGCAGCTTGAGGTAAATGAAGACTTTATAAGCCAAGCTACCGGTTTACCAGTTGTGGGGAAAAAGTGGTTCAAGAACGCAAAGGTTGTGGAGGTCCCCTGGTCATTGTTGTTCACCTCAAGGAAAATTACCAGTTGCAACCGAGGTATGGCTGTCTCGTCTCTAAAATCTAGGTGGCATTATCTGTTAGCTATTATGAAACAGTTTATTACATGTGAAGGGAGATTTGGGTTGGTTTTTTTGTATCACCTGTGATTGCTTATGAGCTTCATTGATTTCCCGCTGAACATGCCCTATTTCCTCCTTAGAAGTTTGTACAATATGGGGAAGTGGTTTAAAAAGAAGAAATTGGATTCTAGCTTATTCCATCATGGTTTAATCAAAATTATCATGGTACATTAGATGCAATTAAACAAGGATTGTTGGGATGCTTTTGTGTTACGAAATGGTTTCGGTAATAGTGAGTTGGGACAAGTTGACAAGCCTGTCATCATAGAAACCCCCGTGAAACTTAGCATCTCTCCTCCTTCGCTCATGCCCTGTAATCCTATCTCTAATTTGGAACCCTCGACCTACCCTGATTCTACCCAACCTGACACTCAACCGGATTCATATCCTAAGAGTTGTGTTATGACTGTTAAAAAAACTACAGGGAAAAAGGTTAAAGGCAATGTCAATGTTAATTATAAGAGTAAAAAGGTCACTCATTGGGTTTCATGATGTGCTCGAAACAAACCCAAACCCTGTGCTCACACAAAAAAACACAATTGTGGTAAGTGAGGATTCAGATTAGGAAATTGAAAGGTTCCTGGCCGAAGAGTCTCCATATTCATATGGAATTTTCTCTGACAGACCCTACGATTATGTTACCAACCTACCACCATGTCTAAAGGACAATCCTGATTTTCCTGGAATCAAACTTTGTGATGAACCTACATGTCAAATGGACGATTCTCCAGCTGTTAATACTATCAGTGCCAATACATAGTCTCCACAGCCGAACTCTAATGAATGTCGATCCTGGATTGACAGGTATTAAAAGGATGTGCCTTTACTACAGTCTCGGCTTAAATCCTTGGAATACCAGGTGGATTCGTTAACGAAGGAGAATAGAAAACTCTAATCCATAGCTCAAACCAAAGACAAACGCCAAAAAACCACAGGGTCTGTTATTTTAAAAAACGTGGAAGCATCGACAACAATAGTAAAGTCAAAGATTACTTGATTTGTTTGAATCCCTTAATGTGAGGTATGGTTTTTTTTTTAAAGTTTAGTATGATTCTGTCTTTCTCAAATTAGGATACACAATTTGTTTGCACATATTACTTTTTAGTTTGTTTTGATTGATTCAATAAAATATGATTCTAGTTATAATTATAACTAGCTACAGAATCGTGAGATTCTGTAGCTAGTTAGAAAAGTTCGAATTACTTGTTTTGATAACTAAAAATACATCTGAAATCTTTTATTCTTATTTGTTTTCAGAAACCTATGATTTCTAAAGAGATTTGAAGCACTGTTGGTATCTCTCAACCATACTGTTTTTATGTTTTTAGCAAATAGATTAGGCTGTTAGTTTTGATATCAAGTAAAATCTGGGAGGTTGCATCCCCCACATTTTTTGGAACAGATTAGATGTTATCAATAGGAAACATTTTGTTCTTGGAACCTATATAAGTATGTTATTTTGTAAAGTTGAGATCATCTCTGCCTGGGGCAGAAACTATGTATTTTTTATTCATAGACTTGAATAGAATATGATATTTGTCACAGCTTTAGCTTCTCCATTTCGTGTTTTTATTCAAGTCATGATTATTTCGATTTGTAATTAGATTATGATTGCTTTAGCTATCGTGGTTTATTGCAGATTGGTATGATAATTTTTTTTATATGTTATCCTTGTTTTATGTCCCATATTTAACATACAATAATTTTTCTGTTCAAACTTGAGATTAAGAGATTTATCTTCATCATTTGTTGAACATTTATACACAAGTTTTCACAGCAGGATTTATCTCAATGTGGCCACTTGTGAAATAATAAGATTGTTGTTACTATATCTCTTATATGTTCTATCATTCGGATTCAATCATTACTGATTCACGCTTACGAAAAGCATTTGTAGGATCTGTTGTGGGTTTTCCTCATCAGACAAGGAGATTGGATGCTATACACAGGACGAATATGGGATGCGATTACTGGTCAGTTCATTAGTTTTATTTCATTAGTTTAATTAATACATAAATTTACTCCAGTCTAAACATATTCTACTGTCTGTTATCTCTATTTTTAATTAGACAGTTTGTTATTCCATTTCTTGTTTATAAACATTATAAAAAAAAAAAATCAAAAAAGATCGAATGATAGCTTTGCTGTTTAATAAATCAATTCATATTTGATTTTTCGCGGATTTAGATTAAAATTCTCATTTTGTAAATGTTATATATATATATATATATATATTATAAATTAAGTCATTTGTATATATTATACATACAATAAGTAGACTTATGTTATAAATATTATTTAGTAAACTGTAAATATATATTAGATCTGTATATAGTTTTCAGCAAGTGTTATTCATTCAGTTATTTTGTATTCCTTAGTTTTGTTTTTCACTTTCTTAGGACTTAGATCGGCTAATGGAGCCGCTAAACCCATCGGAGCGGATTAATCCAAATGGCTTGGGTTAATTAGACAACCCCGGACTGAATTCACTCCTATAGTTGATGAGCAGTCAATTTCGCCCGTCAACAAATGGTGCTAGAAGGAGGGTCTGAAAACTATTAATGGCCGGAGGAGGTCATAAGACTCCTCCACCACCTACCCACTCACCTATAGTGACTATAAGGCATTCAGATGACAACATTGTCCCTGAAACAACAATGACATCAAACGACAATCTACGGATCACAGTTGAACCAGTAACTCCAAATCCTATGGGTGGTGACATACAAGAGATTGTTCGCCAATCTCTCATAAGAATGCACAGTGACTTAGCTCGTATAAGACAACCAAACTGACCTCTGAACCAACCACTAGACTTCTCTAATATCAGAGAACAACTTGGAGGCACTGACCTTACTTTAAACCCTACAGATCCAATCCTCACTTCTGCAGCAGGAGGATCTGGTGTACCACCATCACCACCTCCTTCATCTCCTTCTTCTTCTGGAGAAGAATCCTCTGACAAAGGTAGTTCCTCATCCCAGCCTTCAACACCACCCACACCTATGGCTAACCCAAACAATCCCACTAGACCCGGGCTCAACCAAGATGCAGTGACCAAACCCGGGCCTCAGCATCCTTTACCCAAACACCCAGAGAAATGGCTCCCTAAGTTTGACCCGGACTCCAAACAGTTAGTCGAAGATCACATCAAAAAATTTATGTTAGCCATTAGACTCCATAGTGTTGAGCACGAAGACGTAGTCTGTAGATTGTTTCCCTACACCTTTGAGGGCAATGCCTCTACCTGGTACTTTTCCCAACAACCCCATACCATCGTGTCATGGGAGAAATTTGAATCCTGTTTCCTTGAGAAGTTTGGAGATGACAAGTCTCCTGAATTTCTAGTCATGGAGATTTCTAGTTTAAGAATGAACCCCAAAGAAAAGATCAAAGACTTTAATCAAAGGTTCTTGACACTTAAGAACTGAATCCCCACGGATTCGATGCCTCCCAAGAATCTTATTATCGCATATTATATGAAAGCCTTACATCAAAGCATAGCCATTTGGGTAAAGAGATCCAAGAAATCCACGTTGTTAGAATCCTTCAAAGAGGCCAGTCAGATCGAGAAAGACATCCTTAGTTTAAAAGAAACTACTAACAACGAGACAGAGACTAGTTCATCTTCCAAAAAGAAAATCGAAATCCGCCCTAGACCTTCCCAAAACAAAGCTCAACCTGAAAGCACAGATTTAGAAAACTTACAAAAATTCATTCAAAAACTGTGGATGGCTGAAGAAGCTTCTTTGAGCAAAGGCCCTTACAAACCCCCTTTTAGGAAGCCTTTTCCCACCAACCGATCTAATTCAAATACTGAATGCCTAAATCTAGAAAGCTTGCAATTTTCTATTCAAACGATTCTAGAAGCATAGGATAACTTGATTCCTCCAGAGATTCCTGAAGAAGTAGTTGAACAAGAGACAGTAGAAGAAGATGAATCTTCTTCGAACATTTTTGGACATTTTTTGGATAGCATTTTTCAAGCTAATTTCGAAACAGTGCATCCTTACAATATCAGGAGCAAGACAACAAACAAGCCTTCTTCTGAAATCACTACGACTTTGCCTCCAAAACAGTCTAAATCAACTGAGAACAGAATTCAGTAAACCCAAGCTTAGATTATGATTTGGTCGAAGATTTTAAAAAGCTTAGGGCTAAAATTTCTGTTTATGAATTATTAAAATTTCCTTTTCTTCTGCAAAAGATGTTACAAAATATTGCAGAGAACAACAAAAATGGAAATGCGAGTAGTAACAAAGGTGTTCAAAACAACCCCAAAGTTCCTCAGAAGGCCTCCGCCAAAACTACTTCTAATTCTCACGATAAAAGAGACCTTCCTGTAAATAATGTAACAAATGTAGATAAACCAGTTTTAGGGGCTGCGAGTAAAAAACAACAAGCTTCCACTATTAATACTCACAGAAATGTCCCTCTATTTTTGTTAACTTTTGAAATTTTCAATAGGAATGTATAGAACTATATGGTAGATTCAGGCACGTCATCTAACGTAATGCCTTGGTCTGTTTTTCAAAAGATTAATGCCGAAGTTCAACCATCTAGCTTGATCGAACTAGTGTTAAAGTGATAGGTGAATTAAGAAATGTGCTTATAAGATTGTCGTCTAACCCTAAAGTTCATCAAGTGATTGATATTATTGTTGTAGATATCCTAGAAGTTTATGGTTTGTTTTTAAGCAGAGACTGGTCAGAACAGCTACATGACTATTTTGCGACGGATTGGTCTCACTTGTGGCTACCCAAGAATGGAAATCCCAATAGAATCAAGGTAAATCGTGAACATTATCTAAAGTTCACAGTGACTGATTTAAATGATCCCAATGAACCATTCACTCCTTCTGGCGATTCACCTGAAATACAAGGGATGTATACTTTTTTCGGTAATTTCATGGCTGAAACTTCCACTATCACTAACCCGGAACAAAAGTATGGAATTTTAACATATACACAGCAAACAGCTTCTTCGCAATGGACACATGCAACTAACGAAAATCAAATATGGTCCCTTTACTTTGATGGGTCAAAATCCAAGGAAGGAGATGGTGCAGGCTGCGTGATCATCGATCCAGCAGGTAACAAGACTCTGATTGCTTGCAGGTTAGAATTTGAATGTATGAACAACATGACCGAATACGAGGCACTCCTACAAGGCCTTAGAAAAGCGTTAGATCTGAACATTCAAAATTTGACTGTCTTTGGTGATTCGGAAATAGTTGTTATACAAGTAAAAAATTCTATCCACTGTTTATCTCTGCACCTTAAAAGCTACCAAACTGAGGTATGGAATTTGATGAATAAGTTTGCCGCATTTAACATAAATTCAATTCCTAGATTGAATAATTCGGAAGCTGATTTGTTAGCTAACGTAGCTTCAAAATTTTTTCCTACAAAAGGCTTATCTTTGAATGCATTCTCCGTCGAACTGTTATTCAGACCGTCCATCCCAGACAACATCACGAATTGGAGAGTCTTCGATGACGATCAACAAATTATAAGTTTTATGCATATGGAAGAAACGTTCTAGGGTGCGGTGATCGATGAAGGTACCCATGACGAAAATCTTTGCGAATTTACGGTAATACCAGATCCAAGATCTCCAGAATTTTCATCAGACATGGTAAACTCTATCCCAAAATCTATAGTTAGATTAGAAAAATTTTATGATCTTCACGACAAGTTCAGAAAATCAGTGAACTGTAAAACGAATAGTTCCTCTTTGACGTATGAAAAGGTAAATTTAGGAACTAAATACAATCCACAGTGCATTAATTTAGGGGTGGGGTGTTCTAAACAAGAAAAAGTAGCGTTTATTAAGTTGTTTAAGGAATTCAAATATGTTTTTCCTTGGACATACGACGACCTAAAAACCTTTGATCCTAACATCATACAACACGTTATTCCTATGAAAGCCCAAACCCAACCTTTTCAACAAAAGTTAAGGAAAATGCACCCAAAACTCGAACCTACTGTCAAGAAGGAATTAAACAAACTCCTGAACGCTAAGATAATCTTCCCAGTTAGGCACACACAATGGGTCTCTAATCTTGTCCCTGTCCGAAAGAAGAGTGGTGAAATCCGACTATGTGTCGATTTTTGAAATCTTAATCGAGCCTCTGATAAAGACAACTACCCTGTCCATCCCATGGAACAGATCCTTCAACAGGTATCTGGTTCTGAAAGATTATCCTTGTTGGATGTTTTTTCAGGGTATAACCAAGTCTTGATGTCCCCTCCAGACCAACTCAAAACCACCTTCCGCACTCCATGGGGAACCTATGCTTATAGAAAGATGCCCTTCGGACTCATAAACGCCGGTGCCACTTTCCAGAGAGTGATGGACATCACTTTCTAAGGCTTAATTAATCAATCTGTCATAGTTTACCTGGATGACGTCACTGTCTTCTCGAAAAATAAAGAATATCATCTAGCTCATTTAAGATCTGTTCTACAATGATGTCGTAAGTACGACATTTCTTTGAATCCTAAAAAATCTATCTTCACAGTAGAACAAGGTAAACTCCTAAGATTCATTGTATCGAGTGAAGGGATGATTATCGACCCTGAAAGAACCCAAGTCATTTCGAAACTACCTCCTCCCTCGTAAAAAAATTCCATGCAATCTTTCTTAGGTCAGATAAACTTTGTTAGGAGATTTGTCCCCAGCTTTTCAGAAATGGTGAGACCATTACAAAACCTAATAAAAAAGGATGTACAGTACCATTGGAGACCTTTAGAAAGCCAGGTTTTTGATTCAATAAAAAAGGCCATAATAGATGCTCCTTCTCTGATGAGCCCTGACTTTTCGCAATACTTCACCCTCTACATGTTTTCTTCTGACTGTTCATACGCCGCTGTCCTAACTCAAAAGAATGTTGAAAACAACGAAGTCCCAATTACCTTGATGAGCTCAGCCTTCAAGGGGGCAGAACTTAATTACCCAGTAGTAGATCAACAAGCCTATGCTGTTTTCAAAGCAGTAAAGCACTTTCGATCTTATCTTTTGAAATCTAGGATGAAAATCATTGTCCCTTACCCGGCTGTCAGAAATCTGTTAGTATAGAAAGAACTAAGCGAAAAAAGGGCAATCTGGGTCACATCCTTGCAAGAGTATGACATAGAAATCACCCCAGCACAAATTGTAAGAGGCCAAGGGTTATGCAAATAGGTTGTTGATTCATCTGTAGGACAGCAAGAGGAAAATGATATGTTGAATCCAGGACAACTCTATCAAAATCAAATTTGATGTGCACAAAACCCTGTTAGTCCCTGGTATGATGATATAAAATTTTGTCTTGAACATGGATCAGCTCCCCGTCACCTGGATCCCACAAAAATAAGAGCACTAATATTAAAATCTGCTTCTTTTCAGCTGATTAATAGTATTCTATTTCATCAAAATTTTGATGGAGTACTAATGCGCTGTCTTGAGAAAGATGAAGCAGAAAATGTCTTATTGGAATTGCATGCAGGAGAAGCTGGTGGGCATTTTGGTGGAGACACCACTGCCCATAAAATATTAAGAGCAGGTTATTACTAGCCTACCCTTTTTAAAGACGCTCATGCTTTGTGTTGCAAGTGTGTAATTTGTTAAAAAGCATCTGGATGGATACAAAAACCAGCTTTCCCTCTGCAACCAGTTTCAGTAGACTCTCTGTTTCAGCAGTGGGGTCTAGATATTATAGGCCCAATCAATCCGCCATCCTCACAGCAGCATAAGTATATCATAACAACCACAGATTACTTCACCAGGTGGTCTGAGGTTGCTCCATTAAAAGTTGTAAATACTAGCCAGGTAATATATTTTTTGAATTCAAATATTATTACTCGTTTCAGTATCCCTGAATGCTTGGTATTTGATAATGCTTCTTATTTTTCATCTCTTGAGATGAGTGATTTCACTCTAGGAAAATGAATTAAATTAAAGTATTCTACCAGCTATTACCCCCAAGGCAAAGGTTTGGAAGAATCAACTAATAAAAATATGATCAAAATTATCAAGAGAATGGTATCTGAAAACCATAAAAATTGGCATAACGTACTGTTAAACGCAATCTGGGCTGATAGAGTAACTCCTAAAACTGTTGTGGGTAACTCACCTTTCTTTCTAGTTTATGGCATAGAGGTGATTCTTCCACCACATGTCCTTCTCCCATCTCTGCAGTTATCACAGAAAGTATAAGAAGAGGATTGTCCCCCTTTGGAGAATCAAATTAACGCTTTGTTAAAATTAGAAGAAGTGAGGGCTCAAGAGAAACAAAAATTGGATCAACATCAACTCATCATCAAAAACTGGTTTGATTCCAATTTTGCCTCTGACAGAAATTTTGAGGTAGGTGACCTTGTCCTAAAATGGGACAAACCTCACGAGGGAAAATGAGAGCATGCAAAGTTTCAGAACTTGTGGCTAGGACCATTTTTAATTGCTGAGAAATTGGGTCCTAGTTCCTTCTGATTACAGAATTTAGAGGGACAACCAGACACCTTTTTGGTGAATGGCCAAGCTCTAAAAAGGTACTTCGCCTAATGACACTCCCATGCACATTGTGTAAATAATTTTGTTTTGCTTGTTGATTGCTTTTCTTTGTTGGTTTGTTTTGATTTTTCCTTTATGCTTATCAGTCTTTCCTTTTTGAGACACACATGCCTGCATCATGGACTAGTTCAGACAAAGAGAACAGAAAAATTTCCCCTCTAAAATGACTGCTGAAGGTTGTTTAAGCATCAATTGTGATATTTTTTTGAAGTTTGCAGCCATGTTAAAGATAACTTGTTGTTTGAAAAGCGTTTCGTCATTTCAATCTGTAACTGAAGTTACTCACGATCATACATAAAAATTCTTCTTACGTTTTCCCCGTTCCTTAGGAGAACAACTCAAAGATGTCTCCCTGCTCTTGAAAGTAAGTTTTATTAACAGACTATTTCTAGATCTTAATGAAGGACAGCTAAGAAATTTCTTCAAAATCTGTAATTTACTAAGATATGTCCAAAAACCAGGATTTTCAGCATCACCCCGCTCTATTAAAAATCTTTAAAACTAAATAAATCTTCAGAGAGTTGTGGAAAGTGCTTGTAAACCCGTCGAGATACTGAACAGGTCTGCTGGCAGCAGGTAAATGCATGCATGACGCCAAGATAACTTCGTCGGGGTACTAAACAGGCCCGCTGGTAGCGAAGCAATGTCAGGTATATGAAAATTCTCAGATATGGATTCTTTTTTACCTTAAATGTTCTTCGTTCTGATTTGGAACTTCTTGGTAGGATACAGATATCAGAGTGGGTTAAATGACATCCCTGTCGAGGCTATGGACATCTGCTGGCAGCAACAACCCTGTCAACAGCATTGAAGATTTTCACTTTAATATCATGACTCTCTTTTGTCAAGATTGTCATCAGTTTTCATCTTTCAAAATAACAGTGATCTGAAACTAGAATGATTTATAATTGATAATGATATTTAGATAGCTTTTTGGTTGTTTTCGGTTTGAATTTTTTTCTGATTATCTTAATCCGAACTCATTCATTCTGTAGAGATAACTGCTTCTCCCAGCGTGTCGCCATTGTTGGCAACAATAATGTAATTTCTATTGTTTATCAGCGGCCTACACAGGGTCTTTAAATTCTCGTTATTCGTCATGAGCAATGACACTTATCACTTGTCGCTTTTTACACATCTTCCTTTCGATTTTTTTTTTCATGACTGCAAGCATGAAAACTCGCAGTTGGAATTGACATTTTGTTTTGATTTTTTATTAAAGGAAAACTATTCATATGGTCTAGTATCGAATTGTCGTCTTTTTCTATAAACACCATTGTTTTCCTTGTTTATAACCCCTTGGTCCTAAACATGCCTTGGTTACATAAGTAAAAAAACCTTCCACTCATCAATATTTGATTAATATCAATGGGGTTTTGATTCATAAAATTTTTAAATGGTTCAATGTTTATTTGATACATTAATCTTTGTGATAAAGTCATGGATATGCATACTATTGTTTTCAACTGTTCTGATCCTTATGTGTACCCATATCCCAAGGTATCATATGAGGTACAACGTGGTATTATTTCTCTGTATGGCCTCGGGCTTCACGATGTCTTTCCCATGCATGGTGATTAATGCTCCTGCCTACCATTTTGAATTGTCTTTGCATTGTATTGAGGAAACTCGGGAATATGGCTCTGCATTTTTTCTATCAAACCGTACCTCTGATTTCCATGTTGATTTCCTGTTGTTAGCCATGGATCTTGTGGTGAGGATTGAGCCTAATGGAATCCAAACCTTGTTATCATTTGACAACGCCAGAGATGACTTAGAAAGGAATGGCTGGCGTGTGTTTATTGAAAAGTTTGAGGGTTTCAATCTGAGAGTTGCTCAAGAGTTTACGTTGACATTCAACGGTTGCAGAGAAAAAATAGGAGATGTGCAGCTTGAGGTGAATGAAGACTTTATAAGCCAAGCTATCGGTTTACCAGCTGTGGGGCAAAAGTGGTTCAAGAACGCAAAGTTTGAGGAGGTCCCCTAGTCATTGTTGTTCACCTTGTTAGCACTCTATAATTTTCCCAAGGCTGTGAGGCAGTCACAGAGGCAACATCAAAACCACTTCGAGTCTTGGATCTAGCCCTCCAAGACTCAGAGAGGGATATCTCTTTTCGATTTAACTTGGTTTGTATGGGATGGATATTAGGCTAGCTGTGAAAGTATGGGGTTGGGGTTTTTGAATGGTTGTTTTGGGACAACAAGGAGGGCCATTGGGAAAATGGGGTCTGCGCTTAAAAGTGTGATTCACTCTCAGATCTGGAAAAAGCTCTTACACAGGGCAAGGTAGCGGAAATGTTGGATCGAATTAAGTTTTGATGGTGTCGATTTGAGGAATAAATAGGGGAGGAAAAAGCCAAGCAAAGGAGCAGCTAAGAATTCCTTGACTGAGCTCTTTAGATGAATAACATAAAGATTATCAAAAGGACAGATGCAGAGTATTTTCCAATACATTCTGCTCTGTTTACTATCTTCTGACAATAAGAATTGACAACAAGCAAAGTGATAACAAGAAAACACTTAACAAAGAAGAGAAACACCACCAACACCTCTGCACAAGAATCCTGTATAAATGTCCATCACTGATTGATCATTTAATAATTACAGAAAAAAGTTTTCTAGCCAAACACAGCCCACAGTCCAGCAAGGAACCTCACATGTCAAACCCTTTTACATTAAAATCCTCTCAAATAAATAGGGGAGATCCCCCAATAAGTTTCGGAAGTTGGTTTAATCACCTCGGCCAAAAATAGCCACGAATCCCTCAAATTCTGGAACTGTCCGCCATGAAAATTTGATTGGTTTTCTGCGAAAAAGGGGTCCGAACAGACGTGCGGTTCTCTTCAATGATGACACCTAGGAAAACACTGAAGGAGGTTATTGTAGATTGTCATGTTTTGGACAAAAGCCACCTTCGGTTTCACCAAATTTGCCTCCAGTTGGCCGTAACAGCTCCTACAAGATCGAGACTGTAACAGATAAACCGAAAATGCGAAAAAAGAGGCTGAAAGACAACTTCAATTCTTTCTGCTCGTAGCTCCGTTGCAAAAACTGAGAGAGGTTTATATTCTTCAGCCCGTTCTGAGAAAAAACCTCTCTCTTATTTTTAAAATACATCTTTGTTTTCCCAGAAACCATTTTGAAAGAGGATGTGGTGAAATAGGCAAAAATGGCAAAAAAAAATGAAAAAAGGGGTTTTTTTCATGGAAAGCGGTATTTCGGACCCCCCCCCGAGGGGGAGAGGGTTTTTGGGGGGGGGGGGGCGGAAGGAATAAAAAAATGACATGGGGGGGGGGGCGTGTTTTGGAAACCCATTTTTCCGGCCCCCCCCCCCCCCCCCCCTCTCGTTAAAGTCCGGATGGTGAGGGGGGGTCCGAAATTTTTATGGGCCGTTTGATTAATTTAAAAACGTTTTATGTGAATGGAGGTGCGTGGAGGTATGGAGGTGGGTGGAGGTAGCACTTAGGTTAGTTTCATTTTTATGTTTTTTTTTTTAATTTTATTATATGTTTTGTATATTATATTTTATATTTTATGTTATGTATTACATTCTTTTTGTGTTTTATGTGTTTTATTTTATGTTTTTTATGTTTTAATTTAAATGTTTTTATATAAATAATAATAATAATAATCTATTTTTAAGGTCACGTCCAAGCCAACACACCAAATTGGTGTATGAGACCCCCTTGTTTGTGGGATAAGGGACCCCCCTCTGCCCAACGATTTGACTGGTAAAGTCTACGAAGGTATACATACCCTACCCCCCTCTGGATTTGAACTTGTGACCTCTTAAGAGGAAACACATGTTCTTAACCATTTTGTATTATATTTTTATTTTTTTTTTGGTTTTATTATTATTTTTTTATATTATATTATTTATTTTAATATGTTTTATATTTTTAATATATTTATTTAATGTTGTATGTTTATTATAATTGTTTTAAGTTTTTAAATTTGTTTTATTTAATATTTAATTAATCCTAACTACTAACTTATATTTTTAACTTAATTGATAATTAATTAATTAATAATTAATTAATTATTAACTAGTTCTTTATTAATTAATTTAACCTATCAATTAACTTTATTGTTATTTTTGTTCATCCTAAGTCTGATCATTCATGAATGGGTGGCGGGCAAGAGGTAGTCAATGGGGCAACAGGGCAAGGGAGTGAGGGCGCAGCATGGATGAAGGATGCAGTAGGGTGATGGGGGATCAAGCGAAAAGAATGGAGGAAAGAAAATGGGATCTACCGAGCCAGACTTCTTCATCATGAGAGAAACGCCAAATCAACAGTCGAAGAATCGAGTTGCCTATAATTATAGGACCCCAACATAGGCTCCACCTAGGGATGGAAGCTTCTTTCAAGAGGTGTCAAGAACCACAGACCTATGAATCATGCAGATCGGTGCTTTATCCATTGGGCTGGTCCCAAAACCTTATTCTGCAACTTGTACCTATTTTGATCTTGCAACTGAAACCAAATTAAAATAAACACTGCTGAAAAAAAGATGCTCAGACTGCTGAGCTTATTCATTTTTTCCTACCTACCCTACTGCAATCATTGCTCAGCTAGGTAATTGAAAAATGCCAATGGAGCCAATCCAACAGTTGATTTAGTGGCTCTGTTCTTTCACTGTCTGTGATGAAACTCAGAAATAAGTCTGTTACTCGTGCTTGAGAGTAATTTCCAACCT